>PVKN010000632.1:0-69783 GCA_004027915.1 Capromys pilorides
TTTAAACATTTGTCTCCAGAATAATATTTACCTTGCAGTTGTTCCTCAGGATATCTGTGACAGATTACAATGAAGGAATTTTGATCATATAACCCAGGAACTTTTTAGAGACAAGGGCCCCCGCTGTAACCCCATGCCCACTCATTTATTGCAAAACACCAATACTCAACATGAACCTGAATGTTGAGGTATATTAGTTTAGAAAATAACAACTCATACATTAACATCTCTTGTCTTAAAAATAAGTAACACACAAGTCCTAGGTTTGCTGCTACTGCTTATAAAAATGTAATTGTTTAAGCATATTTATTGGTGTGTAGTGTCTTTAAAACAGCCAAGCTGTGATGTCCCTAACAGATATCTAAAATTCTACCTAAGGCTTTATTGTTTCTGTTGTCTTCCACGTACTATGTGCGGTGACTTAGTTCCCACTTCAGCATCGGTTTTCGTTTGCTCCTTTGTGAGTCAGCCTGTCTGTGTGTTCAGGAAGTGCCGCCCGTCAGTGTCCTGAGCTGAGGGAACAGCAACCAGAGCACACATTTCCCTTTTGTTCTCTCTGTGCTGTTGTAAAATTTCAGAGTCAGATTTGGATCATAGAATCAGAATTTCCCGACCAAAAACAGTTCTGCAGGTTGTGTAGTTTACTCATTGTCGTGGGCCAGTTTGCAGCGCTGCCCTGTGACTCCAGAGCACTCTGGACACCGGCTATGTAACCTGAGGCCCTGTAGAGAATTCCTCGTTGCCCTCATTTCCAGCCTGGTGAACAGTTTGTTAGCATTGGCATGGATAACAGCATCAAGTTAAAACTTTCTCATCATGGCTAAAAATAATTTCTTATTTGACAAAAGCTTTTAAAAGTTTTCCATCTGTTGGGGATGTAGCTCCATAGTGTTGTACTTGTCTGGCATGTGGGATACCTTGGGTTTGAGTCTCAGCATGGCAAGAAAAAATCAGTAAGTGAATAATTCCATGCAGGGGAAAAACTTACAGGAAGAACTTGTTTCTGGAGAAAATTTGCTGCTAAGGAAACCAAGGGATCTGTTAGAATTCCTGTAACTCAATAGTGTTTGCAAAGGGTAAGTGCAGCCGCTTGGCAGCCGCTTTGGTCTGTCGCCTCCAGAGGCTTCACTGCCAGCGAGCTGGCCATGTCTTGGTGCAGGACACAGCGGAGCACCATCCTCAGCTGGGGTCCTCACAGGGCCTCGTAGGGCTCCTGGGAGAATGCAGCAAGAGCTGCATGCCATGCGCAGCAGAGAACAGGACCCAGCAGAAGTGTCCCTGTGGGCCGCTGTACTGCCACTCGTGGCCAGACCCAGTGTGAATTGTGTGTATTTCTCTTAAACGTATCACGTGCGCTGCTGTTGTGTGGTAAAGTAAAATAATCACAGGAAATTAGGCTTATTTCTTGTGAAACGTTTTAAAGACTTTGTAATTTACAGAAATCATATATTTTTCACTTGTTTTGTGGTAATGCCATTTCCTATTTTTAATAATTTTGTAAAGGGAAAATAGTCATGTAGTTGGAGTTTAAAAGGCTTGTCAGAATCCGTAAGGCTTAATTTTGTTTTTCCCTGCAACAAGTGATACTTAAAATGTTCACATCAACTTTCAAAGTATAATTCTCCTGCCTGATTCCTGGTAAAGTAGAACATGATAGGACTTTGTTTTATTTTTTTTGGACAGAAAAGGAACAGAATGTTCAGAGGGCAGTGCCTGTGTTGTCTGGGTCAGCGCCCTGCGCTGTGTGTGGGGCCTGCAGGTCCGGGCAGTGTAGCTCACAGATGTGCGTGGAGCCATGGAGGTGTGGAGGCGCAGTCCCTGCACCCTCTGGTGTGCTGCCTTTGCTGAAGGCGAGGCCACGGTGCAGAGGTCAGCGCGTGCTTGACTTGCTTTCACTGACACCGTGGACAGTGGATGCTGTGGTCTCCAGTAGAACAAAAGCACTTAATCCAGTTCTGTTATTAGAGGGAAGAAAAGTAACAACTTCATGCATCTTTAGGATTCTTTCTTTCTTTCTTTCTTTCTTTCTTTCTTTCTTTCTTTCTTTCTTTCTGTTATGGCCAGCTCACCCTGCCCAGGGGGTAGGGCTGGCACAGCATGTGGTGCCGGGGATTGAACCGCAGTCCTGGCCGCGGTCCTGGCCTAAGCAGGCACTTTTGACTGCTGAGCTATCTCACCAGCCCAAGTTTTAGGATTTAAATCTAGGTGATGTGATGTTAAATCACTTAAAGTTGTCTAAGTACCAGCTATGGGGAAAAACTTTTTCTGAGGATCCACCTTCACAGTGACAATTGTCTTATGTAGCAGCGGTGCCTATGTAATATTTTCCTAGGAACTAGTATTCCTCTTCTTAACCCTAAATTTATAGTCCTGGAACCTACAAGAACAGTATGCAGCATTTTAGGTTAAAGCATTATCTTCTTATGCTTTTTAACATACATTTTTATGAATTATAATTTTTATACATACTTATTATGGTATTAAATTTGGACCTCTTTATTATATTTCCTAATGTGTAATGTCAGAGACTTTATGGTTTCCATATTACTTTCCTGAATTCTGTACTTTATAACAGTGGCACCTACGTAAGCTTAAAAGCAAAGTGATATATAAAGTATTAAAATCTCTACCCACAAACTTCCTGTTTAATGCAGGACAAAATTCCAAAAGTATTATTTTCTCACCATTTAAATTATTTCACTCTGTTCTGCATATCGTTATTTTTTGTTTTTAACATTTTTGATTATAGAAATCTTACCTTAGGTGTAACATTCTCCAAAGAAGGAATGTATTTTCAGCACTCATCGCAGTAGTCTGAATGTAGTCTCATTCAAAATTGTGTCCCATGAAATTCTCTAACAGCCTTCATTTCTCTGTCTCTGGACCTTACCAGGTAGCAGCAAGCAGGCGCTGTCCACAGTCAGGCAGACAGAGACCGAGCTCCTGAGCCAGTGGGGGCATGCATGGCCTTCTGTGTGGAAGAGGTGTAGAGGCGCCAGCAAGGGAGGGAGTTAGGGTAGTTTGCTTGGAAATAAGAGAAGAAAGAATAGCTCTTGGGTTTCCAGAAGGAGTCCCCAGTGAATGGCACAGAGGCCTGTGACCAGGGGTGATTCATCCAGCAACATCACAGTGTGAGCACAGTGTGGCCAGCTGTGGCCAGTCTGTGGGCTCACGAGTGCTAGCCACGCTGCTGTTGGTGCAGTAGGGAAGCAAGTCATGCATCGGGCTACACAGAAAGATCAGAGGGTGAAGGGTCCCGCTTAAATACTTATTAAATGGTATTGCTAGCATAATACCTTATTTTCTTATTTAAAAAGGGAATTGTCTTATTAAAGTATTGAGCTATTTTACTCTATTAAAAATCCATAAGCTTACAAGATTTCATTTGTAAATAAATACAGTTCTGGGCTGGGAGATACCTCAGTAGAATAAGCACTTGCCTGGCAAGCGCAAGGTCATGAGATCAATCTTCCTTACCACCATACATACATACATACATACATACATACATACATACATACATACAGTTCTTAGGAAGTAACTTAAAATCAGTCTCCATAGGCTAAGGGAGTTGTTTGTAGAATGCAGGGTGCTGTGGGACCTCTGGTGATGGAATATTAGGCCCTGACCATGAGCGGGCAGTGTGTGAGTGTTGAGTAACAGGAGGCAGAAGATGCACAGCTCCTCCCACCGCCACCCTCTGCCCATCCCAGGCAAGGGCAAGCAGCAGGAGGAGGCTGACTACAGGACTGCATTTCTTGTCAGTCCTCAAGGGCAAAGAGGAGAGAGGAGTGTGGTTTTTAGGGGAGTAGGTAGTAAGGCATAAAAATTTGCCTCCACCTTTCCTTCCCTCCACTCCTCCCTTTTTGTTTTCTTTCTTTCTTGCTTTCTTTCTTTCAGTTTCTTTCTTTCACAGTTTCTTTCTTTATTTGTTTATTTGTTTGTTTCATAGTACTGGGGATCCCCCATGGATCTTGTGCACCAGTGAGTTATACTCCTGACCCCCAGTCATTTAAATCTTACCTTTTCTGTATGTTTGGCATTGTGGCAGACACATCTGTCTGTGCGGTCCTGTTGTTCCCAGACACCCAACTCAAGTGACCTTAGAGCCTCACTCTTCCCAGTAGCGGGGCTCAGGGCACAAAATACCACACCCTGCTCACGGTGTGCTTGCTGGGAGCATACTGGAAAGTCCTGCTCAGGGCAGGGCCCATGGACCCTCTCAGAGTCCTGTCTGTTCGTCCTCGGAGATCCCCAGCATTAATGTTACCACCGAGACCTGAACCTCAGTATCTCAACATGGGTACCATTCTGAAGAACTTTTGAGATCTACACAAGAAAAACGGTTTGTGATTCTCAGGATAATTTGGATTGGAAAACACTAAAACTTTTTTCTGCAAGACTTGTGATAAGGGAATGAGAAGGCAGGGGTTTCAGCCAGTGTGGGGGCATATACCTATACTCCTGTCACGCCGGGAGGCAGGAAAAAGCACTCCAAATTCAGGCCCAGCAGGCAGTTTAGCAAGTCAGTGGGACTTGCTCCAGAATGGAAAATATAAAGGGCTGGGATTAGGTTAGCGTGAAGCCCTCAAGTCCCATCCTCGGTACAGCAAAAAATAAAATGGGGGGCGGGTGGAGGCAAAAAGGAAAGAAAGAAAAGGAAAGAAAGAGTATTATTGTAGTGTGTTATTAACCCAAGAGATTTCTGGACTGAAAGAATACTCTGATGAGATGAAAAGGATCCTCACCCTCTGGCAGCTGGCCTGAAGGATAAGTATGGAGAAGGAAACCCTAATTCCCAAAGGAAGAATATGTAATTTGGGGTTTAAATGTGAGTGGTGGCCTTGGGTGGAGGTGACAGAGATTGGTGCTATGCAAGTTTATGAGTCCACGCCAAGAAAAGAAACAGGAAGCTAGGTGTGGTCCAGTTTTACTTATTAAATGATTTATTTGAAAGAGCAGAACAATAATTGAGCAAGAAACAGTAAAAAGAAAAAAAAAAAAAGAAAGAGTGTCAGGGACACAGGGTGATGGGACTGCCACCTGTCTTCCAGGTAACCCTGGCCTGCACAGCCCCATGCTGGACCTGGACAGTGATCCTCGCCCCTCTGTGCTAGGCCACCTCGGGCAGACGGCATCGTTGAAGAGGGGAAGCAGCTTCCAGTCTGGTCGTGATGACAGTGAGTACCACATCCCTTCAGCTCAGTGCTGAGGTTGTGCTGCTGCTGGAGGAGCTTTCCGACCCTTGGGCCCTCCTGGAAAGCTGCCCATGAGCTGTACCTGTACACCTATCCTCTTGTGAGCTTAGTGACTGCCCAGTGATTCGACTTGTTTAAAGTTGAATTATATTTTACATTAAAGAAATACCATTTGAGGGCCAGCAAGAAAGTGGACTAAACACCTGCTTTGACAAGTGCAGGAACCCAGGATTTGATGCCCGGTCCCATGTGCTGCGCTGGCCCTACAGCTGAGTCTGGGCTTGGTGGCACATGCCTGTAATCCTAACCCTGGGAAGGCTTGTGAACAGAAGGATCACTGTAAGTCCGAGCTGTGTAGTGAGACCCTTTACCAAATACATAAATGAAAAAAAAAAAAAAAATACCATTTGACAAGCTTTAAGCATTGGTTTTAATTTTTTTTTTTTTTTTGAGACAGGGTCTCACTGTGCAGTTCAGGCTGGTCTTGAGCTCACTTTTGTAGCCCAAGCTGGTCTCAAGTTTACACTAATCCTCCTGCCTCAGCCTCCCAAGTGCTGGGATTACAGGCATGAGCCACCACGCCCAGCTAAGCATTGGTTTTAAAAGGAAGCTCAGTTGCTATTAACCACAAAAATAACTGCTAATCCTTTCTCCTGCAGTGTCTCATGTTGTGACTGTGCTGTATTTCTTAACTTCCTAAAATGCGTATTTACCTACTATCTCCTTACCTATGTGAGCTGAAACGCACTGCTTGTAAACCACATACCAAATGAGATGTCATCAATCACTGGCTGTTTATTATCTCAGGAACGCTTATAAGACATCAAGTAGGGCTGTAGAAGCAGCTTACCTGATACTTAAAGTTTAAAGCATATTCCTTGTATAAGTATTGAAGGGAATTTTTCCTGTTTCATTAATGGACATGAACATGTTGAGAGCATCTTAAACCAACGATGCATTCCCTTTGAGAGCAGTGTGCCCTCTGTCACTGCTGGAAGTGGTGGCAGGGACGGCCTGCCGCTGTTGCACTCCTCTTCCCCACAGGCCTGCGAGCATCCTTGTGACTGCCAGCTGGTTGGAAGCCAGCACCTCTCTGTACTTGGTACTGAGTCCGGGGTGGAGAGCCTCATGCTTGCAGCTTCTCAACCCTTTTCCTCCCCACTATTTAGTGGGGCAGTGTGTCAGGTGTCCATTCACTGTCAGTTGTAGTAAACGCCAAGGTCCATCAGAAACTGCCATTAAGGCTGCTGGTAATAAATCACATCATTTTGAACAGTTCTAGTTTATCCCATCTGAGTTGGCCAGCATCTTGAGTCTCTTTATCAAATTTTGGAAGTATTTACTAACTATGAGAAAATTTCATCCCTTATTTTCACAAATATTTTTCTTCTCTGCTGCTTCTCTGGGGCTG
Source organism: Capromys pilorides (assembly GCA_004027915.1). Taxonomy (NCBI): domain Eukaryota; kingdom Metazoa; phylum Chordata; class Mammalia; order Rodentia; family Capromyidae; genus Capromys; species Capromys pilorides. Next base: position 6,610 of record PVKN010000632.1, read on the forward strand.
CAATTCCATATGTGTCAGTCAGACCAGTAGGTCATTCTGTACTTTTTTTGTTGCTGAGACAAAATACCTGACACACAAAGTTAAAGGAGGAAAGGTTTGTGTCCTCACAATTTCAGTCCATAGTTAGCTGACCTGGAGGCAGGGTGGCACAGCAGAGGCGCAGCGTTTGTGGTGGCAGAAGACAGGAGAGCAAGCCTCTTACTGTCCCTTATATTGCATGCAGGCTGCACACCCTAATCCCAATCCCAGCATTAGACAGTTGCAAACTCAGTTCACCCACCTCCAAGAAGCCTGTCCCTGACAACTGCGCGAGGCTTGGGGCGACATCCAGATGCAGAGCACAGTAGTGTCTCACCGAGGAGGCTTTTCTTCCTTCTGCCCTCCGACTTTTTTCACTCAGTGCTTCATTATCAGGGCGGTCCGATGCTGCGCGATCAGCTGTGCTGATCTTCATTGTGCTCTCATCTGAACCTCCCAGGTACTGTTTGCTTGGCTTTCTGTTTGCATTGTTCTGGGAATTAAACTAAGCGTGCCCTGCACTGCTGAGCTAGACCAGCTGTGTCTTCGCTTTTCCCTCTTGTCTTTGTGCTTCCCTTCAGATGTGGGAGCACAGTGACGGCAGCTGTCAGGGTGCTGTCGCGTCTCTGGGCTGTTTCTGTTCTGTAGCTGTGGACTGACTTCCAGGTAGGGCCACAGGCAGGTTTCTGCCAGTAGTGAAACGTCCTGGCTTTTGGAGGCGTCTGATCATTATCTCTTCTCACGCACTGCGAGTGTCTAGTGTTGAGCATCTGGCTTCTTTTTTTAAAATTTATTTTGATTTTTTTTTTTTCGGGACCAGGTTTTGAACTCATGACCTTGCACTTGCCAGGCAGGCACTTGTGTCACAGAGCTATCTCCCCAGCCCCTTGATTACTTTTTTTTTTTTTTTACAATAGTTAATACACTACATAATGTGATTTTCATCTTAATGTTGTTTTCAACATACAGACATGATTTCTTGTGTAAACATCATTAGTACTGGGCTGGCAAGGTGGTTCAGCGGTCTACAGCACCTGCTTAGGCAAGCGTAGGCAACCTTAGAGACTGCAGATCGATTCCCGGCACCACGTGCTGTGCCCACGGGGCAAGCTGAGCTGGCCATAATAATAATAAAAAAAGATATCATTAGTACAGATCTTTCCATTGCACAAAGAGAAAGTAGCTATGTATTTAGTCCAATAGTCCATAACAGTAGTGGATTATCAACTCACCTGCCGTTATCGGGGGCTGTTGACTTGAGCCTTTTACAGCTCAGTATATTGACATGGCTTTCCTTTTATACCTCGTGGTTAGAGTTTTCTGCTTGGCTGATTAAAAGGAAGATAAAGCAAGACCTATGTTACAAAAAACATGTAACTTTGTATCTGACAAGGTCAGTCAGGTCCCCTCAGGGTTTACTGAGCACCTGGCTTTTCTTGCTCCCCTTTAAACACTGCTGGCCTTTCTTTTAGCAGGCAGGTGTTTATAAACATGACCTCAGTCCTCTGGGCTTGCTGCTCTGCTTTGCTAGAACAGGATTAGAAAAGCTTGCATTCTGAGGACCTTGCAGGTCAGGTACCAAGGCCTGCTTCTTGGGTCCCTGCTGAGTGGCCAAGTTCTTTGACAGGTATGTTCTGCCTGCACTTGGCGAACCAAAAAGTCTGCCTGTGCTGTGTGACCCATGGCAATTCCTGAACTCAGTTCTGGTTGGTCTTAGCCTGGCATGGGAAGTGCTACTGCGTGTATGTGTGGTTCTGTCCTTCACAGAGACTTCAGAGGCCCATGGGCAGGGTGCGGAGCTGTCTGTCGATGTAGCATCTTCTTTCCTGAAATCTTCCTTGCACGTTAGGCATCCAGTTTCTCCCAACTTCCTTCTCCATCTTTCCAGCTCAGAACGGATCCTGAACTAGGTTTTGGTTCCTCTTCCCTTTCCTCCCTGGTTGTTCGCAGCCTGCCAGACATCTCTTCTCCCAGGTCACAGATTGTGCTGTCTGCTGCTAGTACTGAAAGTTCTTGTAGCTTCAGGCTTTTGCCACGTCTCCCCTGCCAGTTTTCTGGTCCTTCATGGCCAGTACCTAGATCTACTTCATGTTACTCCAGCAGAGCTGGAAGAGAAAGTCAAATAAACCAGTTTACATTCCCTAAAGGCATTGCTTGAAATTAGAATGTTCTGAAGGATTGCTTACTATAAACCACAGGTATAAATAAAGCTGAGTAGGCTTATCCTCAACTTTGTGAGTGAAGCAGAGTTCTTGGGTCTATATACTCTGACTTTTGTTGGGGATAAAGGGATATTTCTGCCATATCTCTTTAGTTCCTTTTTTCTTAAGAAATTAATTACTTGGAATGCTATTCATGTGATCTTTCAGTAGGACAGGTCTTTACTTAGTAAGAAACAAAAATCCAAATCTGTTTGCTAATTATAATGATCAAAATTTCTATGTAGCACAGTTAGAAGCAGTGGGGGAAGACTGTTGTGCATGTATGAACATTAAAAAGGATTAGTAGGGAATAAAAACAAACAAACCAAATAAGTGTTCCTGCAGGAAACCAGCTGCTCTCCAAAAGCTGGTGCCTGAGCACCAGCGTGGCACGCGACCGCAGAGCTCCAGCACCATGTGGTCAGTCCTTCCTGTGGAGAAGTCATAGAAAATAACCACAGCATCAACATACTGTCAGAGCTTTCAGCTGAAGGAGTGTTTTGGAATTGGTTCATATTTTCATTTATAATTGTTTAAATTGTTTTCTATCATATTATTTCAGTTAAGATGTTTTTTTCCATGAAGTTTGTTTGTTTATTTATTTTTCAGGTTAAGTTTACTTTTTGTTGTTGATACTGAGGGCTGAACCCCGGGGTTTCAGCTTGCTAGGCAAAAGTCCTACCACTGAGCCACACCTCCAGCCCCTAAAATGCTTTTTAATGGCTTTGATAAAAAAGCTTATTTTAGTTTCTGATTGTTTTGTGGTTTTTAAAATGTGAAGTTTTTCTTTTAAGTCAGTGAAAAGGCAGCATTCCTTCACTCATTTGGGGCCGAGGTTACAGAATGACCTTTGTGAGACCTATGTGTACATCGTATGTATATAGAATGTGTAGCATATATGCGAATTATACATACCTGGAAAGACAGAGAGCGCATGCCTGGGTAGAGCGTGTGGACACGGTGCAGCGGGTGCGGTTGGAGGGGGTGCACGCACACACAGGGTTGAGGGAGTGTGCCTTGGCTTGTGAACTTGATTCTTTCCATGATCATAGTCGCAGACTGAGTTGAACAGTGACAATTCAGATTTAGAGATTAAGGGGCTGGGGAGATAGCTCTGTGGCACAAGTGCCTGCCTGGCAAGTGCAAGGTCGTGAGTTCAAACCCCAGTCCCGCCATTAAAAAGAAGAGAGACAACAGATTTAAAGGTTAGGTTCAGTGTTATAGGGAAATTTGATTTGTTAGTTCTCCAGTTTAGTTTGTGACCAGAAGTGTGGAGAGACTTGTGTTTGTGAGCAGAGGGACCTGTGCATATGCCTGGGAACCGGGTGCATACACAGGAGGGGAGTGGAAGAACGTGTGTGCGTGGTGGAGGGTGCATGAGCGCCGGGAGAAGCATGGGAAGAACATACATGCACACCTACATAGGCTGCAGGGCTGTGTTCATGTAGGTTTTTATTCTTGATTGCAAAATATATTCATAATATTTTGTCCTTTGCTTTCTTAGCATGGAGGTACAGAACTCCCCATAGGGTGGCATTTGTTGAAAAATTGACCAAGCTTGTTTTAAGCCAGCTGCCTAATTTCTGGAAACTCTGGATTTCTTATGCCAACGGAAGCCTGTTCAGTGAGGTATGTGTACAGCCTTGCCCTGGTGGAGCTATATCACTGCATCTCTGATCTTAAAAGTCAGAGATTTTGAGATGATTTTTAAAACCTTAAAGGCCCAATACCTCTAACCATTGTCATTTCTTTTAAGATGAGTTAAAAGGTTAATAAAACCCTGATTCCTAGCAGCCTTGTGACCTTGAGCAGCTTCCTTTGTTGCTCAGTGTGCTCAGCTGTGAAAAGAGAGTGGAAGGGTGTCTTTCTTAAATTGCCTAAAAGGAATAAATCAGACCAACAGAGGGAGGGAGCACAAAGTAAAGTCTCCTCAAGGGTGCAGAAGTAAATACAGTCCTAGTCAGGCCACATTGCAAATGAAATTTTCCTATGGTAAGCTGAATAAATGATAAGGAAAGAATACTGACAGCTTTTGCACAGGTCTGAAGTCATCCATGGAAAGCGGAATTCCATCATGGGAAGGAAATGGAATATGGAGTATTAACCCCCCGTCCCGACCTCCCCAGTGCCCGTAAGCCTTCGCATTCCATGAGTCACACTGCCCTCAGTGGCCTTGCTGTGATGTCCACATCCCCAGCATGCTCCTCTTCACAGTGGTGTTGGAGCATCTGCATGCAGTAGACCCTGCACCGGAGCTTCCCACTTCCCAGGCTGACATACAAGGGGTTCTGTCGTGCTGAGGGACCGGGCCCCATGCGTCCTCCCCTGGTGTCTTCTGCTCCTAAAGACCGCGTCTGAATGTAGCTCCTCAGTAGGTCAGGGAGGTCAGGAATTGATGGTGCAGAGATGTAATGGGTTGACTTGGGTGCATAGAGACGGGCTCATCCCTCTCCAGTCTCCTGTGGAGTGCGCTGAAGTTCCTTGAGCCTTTTCTCTGCCTGTTCCTGGTCCACCTGAAGGGTGGAGAAGGAGAACACAGCACAGTCTTTTCTGCTTGGCCCTGAGGGAGGGGCAGATCTTCCTGCAGGCAAAGATGGCTTCCTGTGACTACACACGCAGTGGACGCTCGCTGAAACTGTGACATTGTGTGAAGATAAGACCCCTTCTTAAGACCCCTCTGTAAGACCCCTTCTACTCGGGGCAAGTAGGGAGGTTTCTGGGAGCTCCAAGGTCCTTGGGGGTCCTTTCCTGTGCACATAAATCCGTGCAGTCAGGAAAGACAAAGATGTATGCCAGCAGCCAGGCTAGGAGGTGTGGGGATTAGCAGGAATGAGGCTCGGCCAAGTCCATCAGAGGAGGGGCTTTTCTTGTTTAGAATGGAATTTACTCCAGGGCTGGGGTTGGGGCTGGGGCTCAGTGGAAGAGGAGTAAAATCCAGTATTTGAAATCTTTTTTCCTGTCACATGGTAGGTGTTCAAGGAGCAAAGTTGAGTAGAAAAGTACTCCACTGGTGTGTGGGAGTAGAGCTAAGTGAGGCCGAGTGGCCCTCGGGAAAATGCCACTCTTGAGCTCAGTGCTGCTGCTCCTCCTTTGAATCACATCCTGCAGCTGGTCCACCTGAGGAGCGTGAGCGGCTTGGAGTCTTTTCAGATTCCTGAGGGTTCCATCTGTGATGTCCTAGTGAAGAGCAACGTATTTTCCTACTAGGTTGTACCTAGTTATGTAGAAAATATATAAATGAGCTATTTCATAGTAGATGAAAAATAAATGACCTACTTTAGATCTCATGGACAACAGTGCTCTTTAAGAGAAAGTTGTAATTATTCCACTGAGGTGGAGATGCCTATGCTATTTTTTACCAACTTACAATCTTTCCCTCAAAGCTTATAGTAATAATTATTAAGCATAATTCATGCTACAGATCTGGGCACGCTTCCAGATTATTTATCCTCTACTCAGAAGCTCAGAAGACACCAGAGGGAGGGAAGTAGCAGAATGCAAGAGTTGAAAGTTTGCTTTTCTTGGGCCAGGGAGATAGCTCAGTGATCTAAGCACCTGTCTAGCAAACTCAAGGACTCAGATTCAGTCCCCCGTACCATCTGAAAGCTGCCCTGAAACTGGGTATGGTGGCACACGCCTGTAATGCTAGCATTGAGGGGGCTGAGACAGGAGGATCACTGTGAGTCTGAGCTACATAGTAAGAACCTGAACCAAATACATACATACATTCATACATACATACATACATACATGTATAAACAAATGATTAAAAGAAGAAAAAGTGTACCTGTCTTTGCAGGCCTATAAGTAAAACCCAGAAACATAATTAAATTGATGTTGGGAAGAGACCTGGGCTTTTTGATAATTGATACTTAATTTCATACAAAAGAGCTTTCAGTAAACACAATTTGCATAAAATTTCTTCTGATAGAATCATCTTATATTATTAACCATCTGTCCGTTAAAGAATTTAATGAAATTTCCAGCAGTTAAAAAATAGTCAGTTCTTTAAACCAGCAAGGAACATGCAAAGTAACCTGTGAATCAAAACAGTGAAATCTAGCCGTTGGTTTTACCACAAAGAAGTTTTGGTCTGTGTGTGCAGGAAAGAGTTAAGGTTTTTAGTTAACGAAATGGTTAATAATAAAGATCTCACCAATAGATATGTCATAAATATTAGTATATTTTTGAATAAAACTCTTTAAACATCCAAATCATTATTAAACATTAGAAATCAACATTTTTAAAAGGTTGCAGGACTCATGTAAATCAGAATGCACCATCAGCTGGGAAACAGTAGAGCAAACTGTAGGTGCCTTTTTTGTTGGTGCTGTTTAACCCCTCATCCAAGAAACTGGTACGTAGCATTTATTAACAGGTCTGGGAGCGTACCATCCCCTCCCTTGTCTCCTGCTGTGCTTTGCCTGTTTTGGCAACAGGTGTCTTAATTTTATAAAGTTATTGTCCACTAGGTGTCATTGTATATTCATGAGCAACCTGTTCTGTGGACAGAATTGTTCTGGCAAAACATAGCCTTAGTTTTCACAAACACATGAGCAGACATATTAGAGAGGTTATGCTTGTACACACACACAGCACACACACACCCCTGTGTCAGGTACTGTACTTTGGAGGATATAGTAGAGAAGACACCCTGTGGCAGTCACCCACCAGCATGTCCCTCCTCCACAGCACATCCCACAGTTCTCCAGTGTAGGCATGTGGGAGGTGCATGTGCAGAAGCTGTCCTATAACCCCAGAGCCAGCCGCAACCCCAATGTGTCCACAGGCTGAGACGCGCAGGCCGCTGCTCAGTGCACGAAGAGCAGACGTCCGCTGTAGGTGCAAAGGCAGGTGGAGGTGAGCCAGACCCAGGGTCCACACATGGGGGCTTCAGACAGGAAGAGTCTCCTCCGTGGAGAGGAGCGCCAGCCTTTGATCCAGCGAGGTGACACTCGGGCAGAGGGCCATGTGACCTGTGGCCTTGTCGCACTGACACTCAAGCAGCCAGGCCAGCTTTGATTCCCTGAGGCTTTAGGATCTCCCGCCTCCTGGGTGTCCCCTGGTGGCCCAGCAGATGCTGGGCAGCTCAGCAGCACCCATTCCACACCTGGAGACTCCCAGCCTTCTTGTAAACACTTAAGATCTTTGCTCTTCTTTGGTGATGAGTTATGCCTCAAGAGAGCTGAGTCTGGTGGGTTTTTCACAGGCTGTACCTGGTCTAGCTCCTTTAAGGCCAGTCTGTGCTGTGATATGATATGATGTGAGGACCCAGGACTTAAGACATTTTAAAATCGCCCTGGATTCAGAGAAGTCATGCTTTGTGAAGTATGTTCAGGAAGGTCCTGAACAACCCTAAACCTAGGTGATTATCCATTCACCAGCATTTATCAAAGACCCCCAGACCTCTGTGTGTCAGATACTGATTCACTCGTATACTGATAGTGTATAGATATGTGTGTTCTCATACATGGTATGCACATTGTAAATGCATGTATACACATACATGCAAGTTTGTGTGTAACACATGTACATACTATATACAAGTATACATAGGCATACCTACTGTACATATGCGTACTTGTACAGACTTTCCTTTAAAATTACAGATATTATGGGGAAGAGAATCAGTAAGCCTGTTCTCCGCCCTGCTAGGGGCAGAACCAGAAGTTACCGTGAAGCTGGGTATGCTGGTGCGCACTTATAATCCTAGCACTTGTGGGGCTGAGGCAGGAGGAGCACCACAAGTTCCAGGTCAGCCTGGGCTACAAAGTGAGTTCAGTGCTAGCCTGACCTGCATAACAAGACCTGACTCAAAAAGACAAAAGAAAAAAGTCATTCTTGCCTGGCAAGCATGAGGTCATGAATTTAATTCCTGGTATCACGAAAAAAGAGAGTGATCATGAATTCAGAGACAGGTCAGAAAAGAGTGAGTCGGGCTCTGCAGCAAAGAGTATTCTCAGCGGCTGGAGGGGGCAGAGGGTTGTGCGGGACGCCAGCCACCACATCGAGAGCCCACACAAGTGCAAAACAGTGAAAAATAACTGCACGCCCACTGCGGCTGCTGGCTTATGCACCACACGCATGCTTGTAGATGCATGTATGGATGTGCGTATGTGCACACACTGACAATTACTTACATTTGAAAGTTAAAGTCAATATCATTATCCTTTGTAGTGTGGCTAGTCTTAAGTTGAAAGGTCTCTTGGCATATTTTTAACTTTACAATATGTAAGGGCTTTCCTTCTTTTTTTTTTTTTTTTCTTTTCTCTGAGACAGAGTCTCACTATGTAGTCCAGGCTAGCCTCAAACTCGGGGTAGTCCTCCTGCCTCAGCCTCCCAACTGCTGAGATTACAGGCATGTGTCACCATACCCAGGAAGAGCTTTAACTTTTAAGATAAAACTTTTCATTATCTCAAACTTGTGTCAACCTTGTATGTAGTATGATTTTGTTACTGCTTCTTTAGAAAGTTTCCTAGGTTTGGTCTTTTGGTGTTTTATATAATAATAGCTACTTGTTTCTGAAAGCTAACTGAAGTCTAGTTGGATAGTTACCTTTTTTAAGCAGTGTAATCTACAGATTAAAGTAAAACATGAGCTGTATTGTAGACAAAATATTTATACGGTGTATTCTTTCAAATTATTTGTAGGTTCCTAAAAGGGGAATAGTGACTCTGTAACTCTTATACTTCCCGAGGGGCACACGGGTGCTGCGGGACTGCTGCACACCAGCTCCACTGCATTGCTTCTGTGTTAGTCCTACGGACCTGGTACAAGCTCGAGGAGTGGGGTGCATTGTGCTATACCCACAGAGTGGAGCTTCTCCATAGAACTGGTAGTTTCAACTTAGTTCTTAGGCTTCCTGATGGGAATTGTATTGAAAGATTTTAGAAAGGACAATGACTTCTTGTCAGTAAGAGAGATTGTGTAGTTAATCTTAGTCATAAACTCCAATTATTTTTAAGTTCTGTTTACCCAGGTTATATTTCATGTTCTCCTGGCAGTTGCTGATGCGTTTGTCATTGTTCTCAATTCCTTCTGTGAGGCAGCTAAGACATTTTATTTTGCTTTTTAACTTTTCAGACTGCTGAGAAGTCAGGGCAGTTTGAACGATCGAAGAGTGTGAGGCAGAGACAGAGCGATTTCAAGGTTAGTGGGGTGGGCAGGCGTGCCCAGGGCCTCGGGCAGGGTGACCATCCCCCGTGAGGCGAATCAGGGAGATCTCACTCTCCAGCTCCCTGACTGAGTGTGGCTCTGCTTGTCGTTTTTGCAGAAGATGATTCAGGAAGTCATGCAGGCCCTGGTGAAGCTGTTGCGTGGTGCCCTGCTGCCCCTCAGTGTACGGGAGGCCGAGGCCCGGCAGTATGGGGGCTGGGAAGTCAGGGCTGAGCTCTCAGGCGAGTGGCTTGCGCACGTCACCCAGACTCTGCGGTGAGTCCTTGGAGGAGGAGGAGGTCACGCCTTTGGCTTGGGGCGTGCCCAGCATGGGACATAGTGCTCGCTTACCTGCCGTTCTCTTGCATCCTGGGGTGGAAGCCAGGGCTCCCATCTGCTCATCTGGCCTCTTGGGCTTGGGTTCCAGCCTCACTTATGAGTCTCTGACTGCACTGGAGATCCCTAACGACGTGCTGCAGGCCGTCCAGGACCTCATTTTGGACCTGCGCATCCGCTGCGTGATGGTTACCCTGCAACACACGGCAGAAGGTAAGTGGGGAGACCCCTCCTCGCTGCCAGATCTTTAAAAATAAGAGAAAACTACTGTTCTGGAAATTTGAGTGTTCCTTTCATTTCTACCTACTCATCTAATTTTTTTCAATATTGTTTTTTGACATCCTCCAGAAGAAAAAAGTTGAATTGCAAGAAATTAAGATGGATACACTGGAAAATGTTTAAAACTATAAGTAGGAAGTGTAGAATATAAGATGTATATAAATTATGCACTAATTTAAAAATTGTATATTTTTAAAATCTTAATTTAGGAAGATCATTATAAAATTAGAAGAAAAAAAGAAAGACCAAGAACAATGGTTCTCTAGAAGCTAGAGATTATAGATGATTCTCATTTTCTTTATTCTTTTTAAACTTTGAAAGATTTCCTACCTGAATTATAAGTAGCGAGGGTCAGCTTTGTGAATCAGTATGTTGGATATTAAATATTCCCAGAGTCACTCAAGAACATTTTCAGAAACGGCACGCACTGTCCCTGTCTGGCATCCAGCCTCCTCTGCAGGGCGGCCCCGTGGCTGCAGGCCTCAGGTGTGTGAGTGCTCCCAGGAAGGGTGTGGGACACAGAACGCCACGCTTCATGCTGTCCTCTGGGCATGGCCTCCCTTTCGCCGTCCAAAGTCGCCTTGCCGGAGCAGGACCCTGCTAGAGCCTTTCAACAGGATCCTGGGAGTTACTTAGACATTTTAGGGGAGACGAGCTCTGGGGCTTATTTTGTATATGTCCAACATTGCAGAGAACCTTGGATGTGTACTCTTGGCTCACATTGTTACGATCCTCAAGTTAAACAATGTAGTACAAAGTTGTAGTTACATTAATGTTTTATTAGAAAAATTCAGTGAATGATGCATGTTTACATCCTCATTTGTGATGTGGACCAAAATTTTATTCTTATCTCTACACTCATCAAATTTTTACAAACCTCTACAAAATAATTATATGTTTTTTTCTTTTTTTTTTTTTATTTCTTATATACATATTTTATATACATATGTATAGAACTTATAGTACATTTGCAGTAAGTAATGATTACATTCATCACAAGGCATTCCTTTTTTTTTTACCTTAAGATTATATAGTATGTAATTTTGATATTAAATGACAAAACATCTTTATATAATAAAAATAGATATCAGGTTACATAAGTAATAGACATGTATAGGATTGTGAAATTCAGTTTCTCTTTTTACAGAAAAGCAAATCAAAATAATTATATGTTTATAAATTTTTATGTATAAAGTACAGTGAGACAATTGTAATGAAGACTACTCATTTGTTTTTCTTGTAGAAATAAAACGATTAGCTGAAAAAGAGGACTGGATTGTTGATAATGAAGGGCTGACTTCCCTCGTAAGTTGGAATTCTTTTTATTAGCATATGTGTTTAGTGCACTCAAAGCCAGTGGCTTGTCATATTAGTAAGGGGCATCTGCTTTGTGCACTGAAAGCTGTATGTAGTTCCTTTTTTTTTTTTTTTTTTTTTTTTTTAAGTTCATTTTATTTGCTTAAACCTCATGTATTTGTTATGGCCGGTTCAGCCTTCCTTGGGGGGTGGGGGGCGGTGCAGCAGGTGGTGCCTGGGATCGAGCCGTGGTCCCTGCAGTGGCCTAAACTTTCCGACACACGTGCTTTAAACTGCTGAGCCATCTCACCAGCCCTGTATGTAGTTCCTATAAATTTAAAAGCAGCTTCCTGAAGTTTCTCTCCTCAGAGCTGTTTTTTGTTCAATCGTAAAAATGGGAAACAGTAGGTTTCTTTTAATGGCGCCTATTTTCATCCTGTGTGACACCAGTTTTGTTGGCATTATTTTTTAAAAAGTCAGTTATGCTTAATTTCATACTATTTAGCCACTTGAAATTCTGAGAAAAGCCTGGAAGGAATGTTGGTGCCGACCCCTGAGATAAAACAAACCAGATGCAGGCGCGTGTGCAGATGCGCCCTGGCCAGTGGCAGCTGAGCCTCAGATCCCTTCTTTCCAGAGTCACCGCCTTTTTGGTTTTCATGATTTCTGCTGTTTCCACCCTTGGCTGACAGCCCCCCAGCAGTCCCTAGCAGCTGTCTGTGAGCGTGACCCTGGCTGTACAGCAGTGGGTTGCTGTTTTCCCTCTCATTGGCCTGCCATGCCTCTCCCTTTCCTCTCTGAGACTCCGTGCCCTGGTCGCTCAGGGTCACCTGCCTGCCAGGCAAAGGTCAGACTCTGTCTGGGAACGAGTGCTGAGCACCATCCTCTCAGTGTGGCCAGCGTCCACCTGCATGCTCAGCCGCAGAGGCGCGAGCGCAGATCTGTGCAGTGCAGTCAGGACCGGTGCTGTTGCCAGTTTCTGCTTGTTCTTATCACGAAGGGAAAACACAAGTTCTGGGGAGAGAACTTAGAGCTTCTTCCTAAATAATGGAGCAAAAATAAAATGTTTTGACCTCCCAGCTATACCAAGCAGGAACAGTCTTGAGTTGTCAAGGAGTGGAGCTCCCACCTGGTGTCTCCTGTTGCCTGCAGGTTTCCGTGCCTTCTGCTGGGGTGGGGGTGGGGCTGCTCCTCTCTGCCCAAGTTCAAGGCAGTCCTGACTGTAAATGTATGCATGTGCAAGCTACTTTAAGTGGCAGTGTACATTAGAAGAGTTTTTGTAAATTTGGTTATGCTGTATATGTGTTAGGAAAGATTGTTATTTTAACTAACCTATTAACATAAAATATTTTTTAAAAAGTTTGACTGGGTCTATTCTGTGAGTCACTATTACTGATATTTATATAAAAACCCTGGCAGAGCTGACTTGCCCTCCTTCCAAGTCTTCATAGAGAGGTGTGCAGCCCCCAGTAGGGCAGCTGCCTCACATGCACACACAGATGGTGCATGAAATACCTCAACTTCTTCTGAGGGTTGCATGTTGAAATTTTAAAATTTGGATGTATTGCATTAAATGAATTATATTAAAATTAATGTCTCTCACTTCTTAACATGGCTTGCTGGAAGACCTGAAGTCACACTGGTGGCTATGCATGGCCTTCCGTCACACCCGGTGGGCAGGCTTTTTCCTACAGTTCTGTCATGATTGTCATAGTGAGTTTGAAAGACAGGCCAGAGGGGATGATGGGACCAAATGAGATAGCCAAGAGCAGATCAGACAGCAGGTCACCGTAGTGCGTGGAGTTGTTGGTCTGGTCAACTTGACAAATAGTCTCTGTTGCCAAGGTTTTGTCTTTTATTAAAACTAAATGACCTGGCTGTAAACTCAGTACTAGGGCATGACAGATCCTGGCTCTCAGTCCCTCTGCAAGGCTGTGCTCTGGGTGCTCGGTGGCCATGTCCCAGTGCTGCGGACTTTGCCTCTGGGAACATGACCCAGATGGTCACAGAGGAGCTTTTTGCGGTCTACTCCGACGTAAACAACCGACTGACTCCCTTTGTGCCATGGTAACAGGAAGTAACTAGTTTCCCATTACCCATGCCTCATGCAAGCCCAATAGGCATGTGCATGGAGAGAGGGACTAGCCTCTTGGGCTCCTGAGTAAATGACCACCGTTCCAGGCAAGACACCAGAGACACTGATGCGGTGGCCTTGCTCAGTTCTGGCCACTCATGTGCGCCTTACTTAGGAGAATGGGTGAACCAGCACTTAGCACACAGTCTGGATTCCAGCTTTGAGTAACTGAAGCCAGGGTGAGTAAGAGTCTGAGACGCTGAAGGGGGCTGAACTGCACCACGGCTTCCCCTTGCATTTCCACAGCACCAGTCCTCTGCACTTGCCTCTTTCTTCATGGCTGGGATGGAACCCTCCTGCAGGAGTCACTGGACCGTGGTCTCTATTTAGCACTTCACTGCGTTCTTCCTACGTAGCTCATTTGAAAGCATCCTGTTTTCTTCTCAGATCAAGTATGATCTCTGCTTTTTTTCACTTTGGATAATTCTGAGAATTTCCCCTTTCAGAAGAACTGGAATGGGTTCTGATGACTACTCACAGTCTGCCAAGTTGGGTGATTCACTGATCCGCGCAGAGATAGTACTATTTCATAGCCCTTACAGCGAAGAAAAAGAGTCTGAGACTGTCATTGATTCGCAGTTTAGCTGAAGCTGCTCCCTGAGCTATCGAGGATTCCCTGTCCATTTGTTTGTTACTGTAGGTATAGGTGTAAAGGAAGTCTAGCTCAGATCTTAGCAGAAGCTGCCCAAGTGCGCGCCCAGCGTGAACGCACGTTGAAGCTGCCCCCATGGGCTCTTGTGTATATGCTCAGTATTATGATTATTATTGTGCTGACGTCTTTATATTGTCAGTCCTGCCACTGTAGGTAGGTCAGATGAATGAGATAAGTCAGCTAGCAGGCTTTTTTATGGCAGGCCCGAGCGCAGGGCCTTGTGCGCTAGATGTTAACAGCCGTGTGGGCTCCGTAAGTGCATTCTGCGCAGTGAGCATCCTCATCCTATGCCCCCTGCCGCTCCTTGTTTGTACTTCGATTTTTAAATATTCTTTGTGGTGCTTTCTGGTGGTTTCAGAGTACAGTGATATAAATATAGTGAAGTAAGGCATTGTTTTCACTTTTCATTAAGTCATGATGCCTTTTTTAAAAAAGTAAAGTTGTCTCTGACCATCTGTCTTCATGAATGTGTCTGCACACATGTATTGATGGATATGTGTGCTATCACTTCCTTTCTTCTGGTAGTGTTTCCCCCCAAAAAAATCCTTAAAGGTGTGTGATGGTGAGGAGAGCAGGGCCCGCAGCAGAGCCTGGGCGTGTTGGTCCTCGGGGCTGTGCCCTGCACTGGGCCCTGTGATGTCCCCCCTCATCCTCTGCCCTTATGGTGTTAGGCCATTGTCCTCCCAAGCAGCTTGCCCGCTGCTCTGTGCTCTGGGGATGGGATAGCTGCCCTAACGCTGCCGGGCTGGGCCTCTGTTCTCGGCACTCTAACCATGCTGGTTAGGGTGGAACCACCCCACCAACACACTGCCCTCTGAGTTCTGCGTCTTTCATGGTGTTTTGTTTAGTTTTCTCCTCCAACTTTATTTCTATACTTTTTTTAAAAGCTGTTTTAAAAAAAATAAAAAATAAAAAAATAAAAGCTGTTTTTGATGTGACTTTCATGGTTTTGTCTCCTCACTGGAAAAACGCTTCATGAGAATTGCGTGTTACTCACTCATGGATCCTTGTCTGCTGCTCGGCGTTGTTCAGGCTTAGCTTGGAGTGCTGTTGGTTGGACGTGTTTTTAGGTTTCATTTTTTTCTGTCTTAATTCATGTAGAAAATGCTTATAATGACCTATTGACTTAAAAATCTTGTACTCCTCCATGTTATAAGTAACACTAGAATTTGGAAAACATGATTGGAGATGCGGAGCGTTAGATGCAGGCCTCATTCATCTCAGCATGTGCCAAAGGTGGTGCTTCAAGTAGCAGCTCGCTCGAGTGGGTCCGTAGCATGCTCTCTTTTACCTCTCAGAATAGTAGCATTTTAAAGAAAATGGTTCGTGGTATTTGAGTTTGTTTTAGTGAATTAGATATGCTTTAGTCTTAAGATTTCCCCACTTTTGAACTATTAATTGCGAAGTATATGGCAGATTTAAAGGTCTATAATGTAGGGACTGAGCAATCTAAACCCTGTCCATGGGGTTAAATCTCGCCCACCAGCCAGCGCCTGCCTGAGAACTTAAGATGGGTATTTTCTCTTCTCCAGCCGAGCCAGTTTGAACAGTGCATCGTGCACTCACTGCAGTCCCTGAAGGGCGTGTTGGAGTGCAAGCCCGGAGAAGCCAGCGTGAGTTTCCACCCCAGATCACCCCACAACTGTTCCTTGGACCCACCTTGTGGTGACCTCTGTACCAGAGCTCTGTAAGCTTTCTGCTTGTGGGTCTCACTCAGTGTCATGACGTGGACTGCGCTCTTGGGGCCGGCACTGTGTGCAGCAGGGAGCACTGGCCAGTGCTGGTGTTAGCCTGGTCTGCCCAAGCCGGAGGCCGCCGGGAGGCCGCCTGTGACCCTCGCAGTTCTCCACTGTATTTCTAACTCCAGAAGCAAAGTGTTTGGTTTAATTAGAAAAGTCCAAAAATTCTGTTTGAATTCTTTACCATAGGTCTTTCAACAGCCTAAAACACAGGAGGAGGTTTGCCAGCTGAGCATCAATATCATGCAGGTAACACAGAAAGCGGCATGTGTGGAGCCTGAAGTTCAGGGTTTATGCTTCAGCCTTCCTCTGTCTGTAAAATGTGTGAAATATGGACTCTTTTTAGACCTCCCTGTTTATGTAATGTCTTCAGGTGAGTGGGGAAATATAGGTAATATAGTACTAATTCCTGCTTGTTTTAACAATGCTCACATATTTATATTATGCCTTGCTTTTTTGTGATTCCATAGTATTTCCATTAGATCACAAAGTAAATTAAATGGTAGTTATTTGTTTGTATTTAAAATCTTATGAAGACCAGTGCTTTCTAAGGCACTTTTAAAGATGAGCGTGTTACTGAGTAGATAAGAAAGAAAAATTCTTTCAAATGTCCAAGAATTTTTTGGGCTACCCACTTGCATCCCCTTCTGTCTACCTCTCAATATATTTATTTTGCTCTTAAAAAAACATTGTTTTTTTGTGTGGTGGTACTGGGGATTGAATCTAGATCCTTCAGCTGAGCTATATCCCCACCCCTTATTTTTAATTTTTAATTTAATTTAATTTTAGTTTTGAGACAGGGTCTCACCCAGTTGTCCAGGCTGGTTTCAGGCTTGTGCTCCTTCTCCCTCAGTTTCCTGAGCAGCCTGATGACAGACGTGCATCCTGCACCTGGCTAAGCACTTAAGAATGGTCGGAGTGTACACACTCTTAGTTGGTGTTGCTTGTGCAGTGCCTATGGATGGGATATGCTTCTACAGTTTGTGTGGCATAGAGATAGAGACCTATGTGTTTAATGTACTGCTTTCTCACCTCAATGCTTATGTGATATATAATTCTACTTTATGTAAAATAATTTTTGATGTTCCAAAAGATTAATAACCGAAAGCACCTGTTACTGGAACTTTTTATTTTGACTTAGGTTTTCATATACTGTCTGGAACAGTTGAGCACCAAGCCTGATGCGGACATAGATACAACACAGTACGTGATCTCATGCATTTAAGAGAATTTAATATATAAATATATATAAAATATATATACCAAATATAAAAAAAATGCTCAGTCAAGTTATATATTTGATTTTAAATTTTAAGGTTGCTAGCAAGAGAGCTAGCTTGCTTATATTGAAGTCATTGCTTTATATGCTTGACCCATGTTATTTTCATAATTTCTAAATGTTCAGAACTTAGCCTTATGAGAGATGAGCTCAGCACATAATTCACTTACTTATTTTCCAGAAGCAGGAACTGTACAAATAATGAAGTACAGATTTGAAGGGTGCCCTGTGAGTCTGGCAGTACACTGCGCAGGGTGCCCTGTGGGGAGCCCAGCCCAGTTGGGGTAGTGATGCAAGCGCCAGGCTGCATCCTGGCTCTGGACTCTGCAACCGTGGCAGGGCAACAGCATAAAATGTTTGTTTCTTTTTAATCCAGTTTTTCTGAATGACACGTTGCATGTATAACTTCACTCTGCTTAACAAGTATGTGACACAGATAATGTTGTACAAAAATAAATGCCTCTCTTTTTTTTTTTTTTTTTTTTTTTTGGTATTAGAATTGAATTGATGACTTTGTGCTTGCCAGGCAGGTGCTATGTCCCTTGCCTTTCTTTTAAATCTTTAGTGGACAGAATGATTTTGTCTATCTCCTCCTGTTGGTTTTTGCTTTTCTGTATATAAAACTATAACCTCTCTAGAGACCTAATAAGGTTCTAATTCTTTTAGGTTTTGATTTGACTCTACATGTTTGAGTTGTTAATCTACCAGAATTTGGATTATAATCAGAACCTTGATATTAATTAGACTCTTTCCTGTTGCTTTGATACAGTTTCTGGTCCCTTTACCCCTGGTCCCTATTGTCAACTGCAGTGTATTTGTGAACTCCGTTCTGCCCATGCAAATGTTTGTTACAGCGCTCAGTGCTGTTTGAGTGCTTTTCAGATTGCTGCCCTTCCATTACCTCTACAGTTGAGGTATTCGATGTTGTTCTTTGTGAGTTTTAAAGTCAAGTTCAAGGAAAGACGTCATGCTGAGGTGCTGTATCTATGAATTAGTTTATTATACCCTCACTCTCCTAACTTACCCATATATTATTACCAAAGTATGTAATTCTGATAGGCAGGAATATATTAATTACTTGACATCTTCCCCACTGTGTGATTTGTTTTTTAAAACAAATTTAAATGTTTTAACTGTATTAAGCCAGTTTCGAAGAGTCCAAAAAGAAAATTTCATGTATGGCCTAGTTGATAGTTCATACTGCATTTTTTGAGCTATACTTATTAAACATAAAAACTCAGAAAGCTGTTGGATTTTTATCAGAATGTTTTAAAAATGATATTTACTTGTAGCTCGTTGTGTTTTAAAATTTAACGTGTCAACTGAATTCTTCCCTTCTATGTGCAGCCTCTCCTTAGACGTCTCTTCTCCCGATCTGTTTGGAAGCACCCAGGAAGACTTCTGTTTGACTTCTGTAAGTGAGATCTCAAACAGAAAGTGCCGCTGTCCCCGTCACCACTCGGGGACTGTTCCGCCTCACTGCTGCAGCATGTGGGGTGGAGGCCGTCTTCTTTTGGGCAGTGCTGCGGTGTTGTGTTTAATTTTAGCTCTCACACTGGAGTCGTGCTTAGCCTGTCTGTGCAAGGTTTCCAGGCCCATAGGTGCTCCCATCTGCCTGGCGCTGAAAGTCATTGTGTGGAGAGGGAGGCCAACTGCATGGCATTGCCCTGCCTCAGGCTCAGCAGCTGCAGGAGCTCCATCTGTCCGCTTCTCTATGCTGCGCTCCTGTGAGGTCCCCACTGTGTGTGAAGACAGGCTCCAGGGCCAGAGCAGTCAGATACACACACAGACACAGACACACATGCACTTGATGTGTGTGTGTGTGTGTGTGTGTGTGTGTATTATATATAGGTTTTATGTTTGGTTTTATATGTACATATTTTATGTGTATTGTGTATATTCACTGTATGCAAATGCATATTTTTAACATACACACGTATTTAGGAATACATATCATGTCTATAAATTTAGCTGTTAAGAAAAACTCAAACTTCCTTAAAGAAAATATCTTTCTCATGGTACATTGTGCGTATAGATCTTTGAAAACAGAGGTGTGAGCTGAGTTTCCTGCCGTTAGTTACAGTTATTATATTTATCAGTATGAACTCTTAAATAATAAGTGGCTTGGTATATTAAGAAAAATAGAGTTTAGTAAAAGTAATTAAAGATGTTTTTCTGGGTTTACTTACTTATAAGACTAGGTGGAGAATATAACCACTCACTGAGATGAATAGCATCTGTGAAAGAATAAATACCCAGGCAGGGGCCAGGCATGTTGGCCTGGTGACTGCCCAGCGGCAGCATCTACTGGGCAGGTGGACCTGTTCATCTAGATCCCAGGAAGGAAACCACACTGTCTGTGTGAATGTGCTGAGCAGAGGACTTCTATACATGAGGACACTAAGGAAACTAATAGCTGTTCTGTCTAGGTGAACCTGTGACTGGAGTCCCCCCAGCAGCTGTGGCAGCACTCCAGCCATCCTGAGATGGAGCCAGTTGGGACTCCACAGAAAAGAGCACTGAATACTGGGGTGACCAGTACAAGGCCTTCTCTCTGTGGGGCAGTGGCCTCCTGTGAACAGTGGCCCGCGGGATGAGCTCCCTACAGAGATGGCCTGTGTGCCAAAGCATGAGGTCCAGATTCCGGGAGGCGCACAGCCCCATGCACACAGCTGGTTTCTGCCAGCTCTGCAAGAGCAGCTTACACAACACCCGCAGTGCCAAGATCAGCACCTGGATATTAGCTGGTCCAGCACTGTGAAGGGGCTGGGTGCTCCACTGGCAGAGCGAGAGGAAGGGGCCTTGCCATTGGCAGTAAGAATGGGGTACTGTAAGTTTGAGGATGGCTAGGCACAGAGGTCTAGATTCTGAAAAGGAAGTCCCAGTGGAGTGGCATTCCTGGGAGAAATAACCCTCAGGAAGGAGCAAGACCTGCGTGACAGGTGAGGCTGGCCTGTAGGCCTCCCACTGCTCATCCTCAGAGAGCACATTCATGCAGGACAAGGGAGGCCACGTGACCGGCCTGTGGACACAGAGAGGAAGACTGAGGCCAGGGCAAAGGGAAAGCTTTAAGATGGAGAAAGACCTTCAGCTGCAGGGCACTGTTCCTCTTCCAAGGCTTTCAGAGCCAGCCCGACTCAGCAGGGGCTACTTCTCCAGAACTTGAAGAAGCCACTGTGTGCCAGGCAGACGGGCTCCTGACACCTGCCAGGCCTTTGCTGTGCCCCCTGCCATGGGGATCCTCTCTTGAGCCCACCCTGTTCCTCATCCCAAGGAAGGAGGAGCGCCCAGAGGACAGGCTGTGGCTCTGCTGTCCACAGCCCCGAAGCTGCTCTCAGTCTCCGCTTGCTGCAGCATCCAGCTATTGTCCTGCTAGGCTCTCCAGAAGGTTTCGCCTGTCCAGGAGCGCAGATTCTGTGTCCCCGAAGACACCTGGCCAGATTTAGCTTATCTTCCCTCCACTGAGATCTCACTCTGTCACCCAGGAGGGTTGTAGCTAGGGAAAAGCAGAGATCCAGGAGGGAGCCCCTTCCATGTGACCAAAGGCATGTCACTGTGCATGTCCTGGACACAGAAGTGACACGGCACTTGTGCTTCTTCTTCTGCACTGCTGTGCTCTGTTGGCACTTGTCCACCTGAGGTGGTGAGAAGCTTTTGGTTATTCATCCCATCATAACATTCGTGATGTTCATTTGTGCTTCCTCTTCTATTTCATCCCATTGCTTAGACTTGACAGAAAAACAGACAAAACAGAAAACACACACACACGCACTTACTAAGAGTGAGACTGAGAGCACTGCAGTAATTTCTGTTTTGAAAGGAATTCTGCACATTTCAGGACTACATGGAGACAGGAAATTAAATCTTCTTGGCCAGCTGTTAGGTGAAGAGGGTTAACTCTGGAAGAAGAGTGGAATTCTCTACAAGATTTTCAAGGAATACAGTATTGCTGATGAAAGTTTTGTTTACTTGCTGTAAAAAAGACTGCCTAATAATGCCGAAACTGGCTTAGGACCAGAGGGACGTGACGCCTTACACCCCAAATGTGTGTGCCAACTTGCTCTTCGGCTCACCACTCTGAGTCTCTCCTGTGCTTTACTCGCTCAGCATGGATCAGGGCCTTGCGCCTCCTACTACGTTGCAGGCCTTGCTTCGTATTCTGCATGTCCAGGTTGCTGGCAACCTCTGACTCCTTCAGAGTTCCACGACTTTAATGTTTCTTTGACTTTTTATTTGTAATTGTTTACCAAAGAGGGAAGAGACTGGGCTGTACTGTCCTATAAATAAAGATAGGAACATCTTGAGGAAAGAAGTGCAGGTTTGGGGACATTTTATACAGCAATGAGCTCAGTTAAAATTAGGCTAAATTGTTGGAAAATTACTGAAAGATGTAGGATTTGCTTGGCAGTAGAGTTCAAAGACTCTAGTTCTTTTATGGTCCAGATTATATGTGAAAGAACAGGAACCTGTTTGTTTCCTCATTATCTAGACTGCACTACTTTCTTGTGGGCTATTTTGAGTCTATACAGAAAGAATAAGCCAAGTGCGGGTAAGAACTTTTCCTGGAAAGTGGTTTAGCCTTACTTTTAGTCAGGGGTCTGAGTAGAGGACCTGGATGAGTCACAGCTGTTCCAGAGAATGCTGTTGGAGCTGCAGAGCTCAGAACTCATGCCCCAGTGGACCACAGCAGCAGCAGTAGAAGCAACAAAGGCCATTCCTGGAATTCTACGTACAAAAATAGTTCTTCTGAACTGTAAAAGGGTATGGTATTCACCAGCACTGAGGGCTGATTGTTCTTAAATAAGACACACAGAAGCCTGGCCTATGTAGCAGCAAGAGGAGTTCTGCCTTCTTCTTGGCTACCGACCACTTCCTGTGGCAAGCTGTTGGCCTCTCTGGGACCTCACTCCCTGTAGGAAGGAAGCTGTTTCTATGTGCAGAACATTCTGGAAGGCCTAATGCTTTGAAAGACCCATCCAACATATGAATATGGAAGGTCTTCTTCCAAGTTAAGAAAAAGTTGTAGATTGTTTTCTAATAGTTTCTGTACTTTGTCTAACTGGTTATTTAAAATAGCCACTTATGTAGTCTCCTTGCATACGTAAACTATTAAAGGAAACATCACTGGATCCTTTTTTTCACCTATTTTTTATTGCATTTAATAAATAACAGTGTGACAGTTTCAAAACACATTAGTAGTACATTTCCAGTATTTGATACAATGCACATTGTTGTCCTCCTAGTAGTTACACAGAGCACAGGGTGTAGACGTGATAATTTTTCTAACCATTATTGGTACAAAAAAATTTCTTCTCATTGAACTAAGAGAAAGTAGTTGTATACATAAGCCAATGTTCCACAATCGCAGTACTGGCAAACTGGCCATGATGGAAGCTGTTGATTTAAGCCTTTCATTGGATCCTTTTGTTTTCTCATGCTGGAGCTCGAGTCTGCGTGCTAGGCAAGTGCTCTGCTGTGGAGCTGCAGCTCAGCCGATCTCATTCCTATGTAACAGTGAGCCATGTGTGGGAATGTGGAATTGGTTTGTGTTTCTGTTAGTGATAGAAAGGAAACAGTTGAAAAAAGCCACACGTTGAATATTGATGTTAAAGATCAGAAGGGTATAGATAAACTTAACAAGTGGTAACAGTGCACATTTGTTACTATAAATGTAATTACTCCACATTTGATTTACTTTCAGGAACAGCGACTTTTGATAGTCCTGAGTAACTGCTGCTGCCTGGAACGTCGCACCTTCCTGAATATTGCGGAATACTTTGAAAAGCACAACTTCCAGGGAATAGAAAAAATGACCCAGGTGAGTGAGTTCCCATAACTGCACAGGTGATGGCCTCACTGGCCCAGCTGTTTGCCTGCCTCAGTGCCTAGGCTGTTTGCCCGGCATGCATTTGGGCTGCTTCCCTGGGCTTTTCCCTTTCCTGGCTCTGGCACAGGCCAGCTTTGCCTGATTTCCTTCATCTTGTGCCTCATTGCCGTGGTTCACACTGTCCACTCTTCGCCAGTGAGAGCTCTCTGGAGGTTAGACCTGGTTTACACTCCACCCAACTATCCAGGATCGAGGGAAGCAAAGTGAAGTGTCAAGCCCAGATCTGTAGAAAAATCAAATTTGACTCCTGTAGGCCCCAGCTTCACACACAGCCCACAGCCCCCTTCAGAGCTTCTGAGAGCCTGAAAAGAAACCTCTTCCTGCTCATCCTCACCTCTCCTTCCTTCCCACATGACCACAGCGATGTGTTTGCTGTACTTAGATACTTAGGTGCACGTGCTCAGCTCATAGCAGCTGCGAGATCCTTAGCAACTTATCTGAAAAATATGTACCTCCACTCTTGTCACTGGTTATAGCAAGGTTAGGCAAAAATAAGTCCTGCACAGGTCAGTGGGGTGAGTTTTTAACATAATGTTATCTCTTGTTTATATTTTTTTCAAGTAAGCAAAAAAGGCAAAAAAAAAAATGAAGTAATCTTCTTGGGCAAAGTTTTATCAGATTTCTAAGTAATACTATGCTAGAACCACTTCTTAATGTCAGTACACTTTTCTCAATGCATAGATTCAAAAGATAATGCCCTTGTTAATCATATGATCAAAGTTTACTCTTGGTGGACTACATACTTTTTATAAATGATGGTTCTAGTTCATGAACTAGATTGGGATTTTTTTTCTTCAAAGAATGAAAATGTCAGAGTGGGTGGCTCAGTCTTGTTTTCCTGCCTTTTTGTAAAGATTAATCACTCTGATGAGAAATGTTGTGACTTAGGTTTTAGAGCCAAATGTCTGGTTTATTTCTAGAAATTTTATGTTAAGAGTTACAAGATGATGTCTTGCAATAAAAGGTACTGTTTGTAGAAAGTGACCAGTTTGCTTTTATATAAAGACAGTGATGATGTGAATATATTTCTTAGAAATTTTATTTAGCATTTAAAATATATGGGGGCCGGCGAGATAGCTTAGTAGAATAAGCGCTTGCCAGGCAAGTACAAGGGCCCGAGTTCAATCCCCAGCCCCACAAAAATAAATAAATAAATAAACAAACAAATGATTAAAATTTACATCTGAGGAGCACTGTTTGATTATTTTTTTTCTAGGTTTTTGTGAAGTGATAAGTAAGAACTGTGTGTTGTGTCAGTTTATATCATTAAGAAACAGAACGAAATTGACAGAAGTTTTTTAAAAATATCTTTCCCAATCTCTGTCTTGATGATTTTGAGAAAAATAATATGTAGGATCTGGAGTTGCTACTTAGAATATGTGGCATGCTGTTTTCCTCATCCAAAATTCAGATTCTTTCCACTTGATCTTCTTGAATATCTTGAAATTATTTGATTGTGTTGAAATGAATAGATGGTTGGGCCGGCGGGATGGTTCAGTGGTCTAGAGCACCTGCTTGGGAGGGCTCAGGCGACTGCGGGGACTGCAGTTCGATCCCCGGCACCACATGCTGCGCCAGCGCCACCACCAGGGCAGGCTGAGCCAGCCACAAAATGAAATGAATAAATAAAGAAACAAACAAACACAACAAGCAAACAAATAAATAAATAAATAAAATTAAAAAAAAAAAAAAAAAGAAATGAATAGATGGTAAAAGAGATAGATACTACAGTGTCTGTGGTGATTCTGTTTGTTACATGTGAATCCACTAATTTTGCAGTGCCAACCAAGTAGAACATATCTCACATACAGGAAGAAGTTTGTCATTTTTTTCATGCGTAGTTCCTTTTCCAAGTGACAGATCCTTCCAGCAGCATCGCAGGCACCTGCCAGCCCGTGACTGAGCTCCCTCCCTTCCCGTGTGTCTGTTGTTGGAGAGCGTGGTCCCTGGAGGCCTTCTCCCACAGAGCCCTTGGACGCTAGACATGTTCTGGGGCCTCCTTGGGTCAGGGTCCAGTTGGCCAGGGCTCCCTTTTCCTTTATAGAAAGGATATCCCAGTTGCAGCGTGGGGCCCCCACTTTGTGCCTCACTAGCACCGAACACCGCTGTCCTTTTTGTATTTGTCAGCCTTGTTGCTTTCATTGCCGTTTCCTGGTAACTAATGGCACTGGACACTTAGACTTTCACGCCTTTTCTGTCCAAGGCCCTGTTCATCTCGTTAGCTCATTCTCAGATTGGGTCGTTCCTCTCTCTGGTAGTGATTTTCACATTTGTCACGTTTTATTTTTCCTCCTAGCTATTGCTTGCTATGTTGTATTTATAATGACATCTTTGGATAAAAATTTTGATATTTTTGGGATTGTCAGTTTTATATACACTGTATGTATTATTTTCATCATATTTTATGAAAATCTTTCTCTGCTTCAATATCCTAAGTATATTTTTCCAGAAGCCTTCTAATGTTTGCTTTTGTGTTTAGAGCTATAATCTAACTTTTATTAAGGTTTCCCATATTAAGTGCAGTGCTAAGATTCGTATTGTTTTTCACGCAAGTACCACCTTGTCTTGGCACGATGTATTTGAGGAGTCTTTCTTGAATTGCGTGGGTGCCTTTGTCTAAAAACTCAAAAGACCAAGTGTGCATGGCTTTACACTGGGCTCCTCCTTTCTGGTCCACCTTTGTCAGTGTGGCACTGCATTACACACGATAGCTTTGGGGTAAGTCTTGGGGTGATGCCATGTGGGTCTTCCTACTTGGTTCTCTGAAACCGTACTTGGGTATATTGGGTCCTTTCCATTTGTGTATTAATTTTAGGCTTAGCTTGCGAAATTTTACCAAATAAAGACCTTAGTTCATTGAATTTGGGGAACATTAATAGTATCAGTTGTTCCTATGTGCATATTTATTTAGGATGTCTTAAACTATTTTAGCAGCATTTTGTTGTTTTCAACAGATTTTTTTTTTTTTTTTTTGTAGTTTTTAGGGAAGAATCTATAGGGTATTCAGGGTTTCACTACTAGACCGGGCTCATAGTGATCCACCGGTTTACAGCCTCCCAAGAGCTGGGATTACAGGCAGGCATCATCACCAGTCTCAACTGCACTCTCAGCTTGGGAGAGGGGCAGCATAACAGGCCCCAGGATCAATCACCTGGCCCCTCAAGGAGACGCGTTAATCCGCTGAGCTATTTGGCCGGCCCTCAAAAGAAATTTTACATGTCTTTCAGTCTTTTGGTGTTAATATAAATGGTTGTATATTATCAATTGTTTTACTAGTAAAACTTATTTACATTTTGGAATTTTTGATGAATATGTGTTTATGGTGCATCATGAATACATTCATTGTGGGTGCTTGATATGTGTTCATGACACATCTAAATAGTTTTTATGTTCCCACTCCCCTCCTCCTCTCTTGACATCTTTTGGAAACAGGAAAGCACCTTCCCTGTTTCCCAGAATGTATCTTTTATTTTGCTATTTAATTTATTTACTCTGTGTGTGTGTGTGTGCACATGCGTGCGCACACACATGTGCAAGACCACATGATATCTAAACTTGGGTGATGTATTTCACATACCATGGACTTATTAGTATGTCCATTTTCCTACAAACAGTTCAGTTTCTCCTTCTTTGTGGTAGAATAGTATCCCACTGTGTGTAAGTAGCATTTTCTTTATCCGGTCAGCTGCCGAGGTACACATAGACTGCTTCTAAGATTCACTATTATGAGTTATTTTTGCTGTAAATATGGATACATATGTCTTTACCTCTTTGAGGAAGATATCTCAAAGGGGAATAGCTGGATCATGCTAATCTCTGTATTGTTCCAATTTTAGTATGTGTGCTGCCAAAGCAAGCACAGAATAGTTGGATCAAATGGAATTTCTAGTGTCGGTTTTTCAGGAATGTCCATTCTGATTGCCATGGTGATTCTACACATATAGAGGCCCCCTTTCTCCCCTCATCTTTGCCAGCATTTGTTTTATTTAATTTCTTGATTATAATTGCCATTCTTTCTAGAGTAAGATAGAACCTCAAGGTTGTTTTAAATTGCTTTCTCTAGGGGCAGCATTGAGCATTTCTTCATGTATTTATTGGCTATACTTCTGATAGATATCTGTTCACTTCAGTGCCCATGTTTTTGATTGGTTCCTGTATTTTGAAAAGACTAATTTTCCTTAATTCTTTATATATTTTCAATATTAGACCTTTCTCTGAGAAATAGTTGACAGAAATCTTTCTCCTTGTGTAGGTTGCTTCTTCACCCCATTTCAATCTGATATGATCCTATTTGCTGGTTCTTGGTCCTATTCTCTGTGCAAAACAGAGTTCTGTACAGAAAGTCCTTGTTTATGCTTCAAGAGTTTTACCTATTTTTTTCCACTAGGTTTAGTGTTTCTGTTTTAAAATTTAGATCTTTGATCCATTTTGATTTTAGTTTGATACAGAGAATTGTTAGATTCAATTTTCTGCATGTGGACAGCCTGGTATCCCAGACCCCATTTATTACAGAGGCTATCTGTGTATGTTTTGGTCCCTTTGTCAAAGATCAAATAATTATGTGTGCTTGGGGTTGGTCCTGTGTCCTGTGTTCTGTCCCACTGACCCTCCGACCTGTCTTTGTGTTACATGTACTCTTCTTATCACTTCAGCTTTGTGAAATACCTTCAGGTCTGGCATTGCAGTGCCTCCCACTTGGCTCTGTTGTCTAGCATTGCTGTTGCTAATTTGGATCTCGTCTGGGCCCATGTGAATTTCAGAATTGTTTTCTCCAGTTCTGTGAAGAATGTAGTTGGTATTTTGATTGATAGTGCATTAAGTGTGTATAAAAGTTTCAGAAGTATGGGCATTTTGGCTACAGTGGTCTACCTATCCATGAGTAAAGGATAGCTTTCCAGGTTCTGATGTCCTCTTCGGTGTCTTTTTTCAAAATGCCATACATTTCACTGTATAGGTCTTTTATTTTCTTAGTTACATTAATTATTCAGTGTTTAATTTTCCTTGGTGCTACTATAAACTGTCTTTTTCTTAATTTCTTGTTCAGTGGGTTCATTGTTAGTGTGCAAGAATGCTGTTGTTTTTTGTGCATTAACTTTGCATGCTACTATATTGCTGAATTTGGTTATTAGGAATCTTTGGGCAGATTTTTTGGATTGTCTGTGTAGAGGATTGTGTCATTTGCAAATAATTTGACAATTTGACTTTTCTTTCATGTATGTATTTCTTTTTACTGCTTAATTCTTAGTTTTTTGAGTATGGTGTTAAGCAGAAGTGGTGGTAGTGGGCATCCTTGTCTTCTTCCTACTTTTAGAGGGAAAGCTTTCAGATTTTCTCTCTTTTAGTGTGATTCTGGCAGTAGGTTTGTCACAAATGACTTTTTTCAGATTGAGGTAAGATCCTTTTTTACCTACTTTCTTTTCTTTTTTTTCCAGAACCAGGGATCAAACTCAGGATCTTGCACTTGCCAGGCAGGCACTTGTGCTCCTGAGCTATCTCCCCGGCCCTACTTTTCTACCTGTTTTCTTCAGGTTTTTTATTATAAATGGATGTTGGATTTTGTCAAAGGCTTTTTCTGCATCTTTAAGATTGTCATGTAATTTTTGTCCTGTCTTCTGTTTATACAATGTATTGCATTTATTGAGGTATGGTATATTGAACCATTCTTGCATCTCTGGAATGAAGACCACTTTGTCACCATGTATAAATATTTTGAAGGCTAATTACCTTCTCTTTGCCAGGATTTTCTGGAGGATTTTGCGTCTGTATTTACTGAAGAGCTTGCTCTACTGCTTTTTTTTTGGTTTGGATCCTCTTCTGCTTTTGGAATTGGGTAATGGTAGTTTCTGAGAACAACTTTGGGAGTCCTCCTTCCTTTCAATTTCTTTATAAAGGAATATTGGTTTTACTACCAAAAGGTTTTATAAAATTGAACAGTAATTCCATCCAGATCTTTGCTTTTCTTAATTTGTAGTTTTTTGTTTTTTTTTTAATTACAGTTTCTATTTCATTGGATTATTCAGGGATTTTCTTTTTTCTTTTCTTTTCTTTTTTATGTATTTGGTACATGGTCTACAGTGTCTCGCTACGTAGATCAGACTCATAGTCATTCTCCTGTTTTCAGCCTCCCAAGTACTGGGATTACAGGTGCTCACCAGCACATCCAGTGTTAATCACCATCTCAGTGTGCCCTGGGGTCGGGGCTGGCACTGCATGCCTGGGATCAAACCCTAGCCGACGCACTCTGCCTAAGCAGGCACTTCAGTCTGCTGAGCTGTCTGGCTGGCCCTTATCGAGGGTTTTTATAGCATCATTCAGTTTTAATAATTCATATGTGCCTAGGACCTTCTCTGAATTTTGCAATTTTATTAGACTACAGGTTTCCAAAGTAGTTGTCAGTAATCTTCTGCATTTCAGCATTGTCCATCGTGATTTTTCCTTTTTCATTTCTAATTGCATTGACTTGGATCTTTCCTTTTTTATTGAGATTATCTGAGAGTTTGGCTGTTTTGTTTAGTTGTATCTCTTTTTTTGAACAACCAGCTCTTTGAGTCACTGAGTCCTTGTTTTTGTTTTTGCCTCAATTCCATTGATTTCTGCTCTAATCTTTATAATTTCCTTCCTTATTCTGGCTTTGGTTTGGATTTTTATTGGATTTTTTAGGACCTTGAAGCATGCCATAGTTATTTACTTGGGCTTCTTCTGTTTTCGTGTTACAAGCAGGCATTCACGGCTCCAAGCTCCCCTCTTAGGACTGCCATCATGTGTCCATGCTTTTGCGTATGTCAGAGTGGTGGGAGTTCTTATCTTTAGGAACTGTCGCGTCACTTTTTTCTTCACCCTCACCTGGCAACTCATTCTTTATTCTGTGTTTCTAGGTTAGCATGGCCTCACTGAAAGAACTTGACCAAAGGCTTTTTGAGAACTACATTGAGCTGAAAGCAGATCCCATTGTTGGCTCCTTGGAACCTGGGATCTATGCGGGCTACTTTGACTGGAAAGACTGCCTGCCTCCCACAGGTAGGTAAACAGAGTCAGACGGGTTCTCTTGAGACTCTGGAGTGCATCTACAGTGCTAGACGTTGAGTGTGCTTTTACCCACTTCAACAGCCTCTGTTGGTATTTGTGTTTTCCTTATTCTTCCAAAGGGTGGGAAATTAGAGTTCCTTTTGCTTTTTATTCATTGAAACACATTTTTTGAGTATCTTTATTACTGATAGGCAGCAGCTTAGCTATTAATTCAGAGAATCATTAACTATATCTTTATTACCATTGATCGGTTCAGTGATGCACACTTGATTCCTTTTTTGCATACATATAAGAGAATGACTATGGGTAACAGTTTCATGCAATGATCTTGTGACCATCATCAGAAGATATATCTAAGAAGTCTCATAACTTTTGTGTCCGACCTAATTATTGATGTAGAGGATAGAAAAAAATGTGTAGGAGTAAGATTGTTACAGTAATTCAGAAAATTAGGCACAGAAGGATGACGGACACAGTTCCAGTATTAATCTTCGTAATGTCAGTTGAAAGCCACTTAGATCACTTTATAATATGTGTTTTTGAAATAATTATTGCTTTTGTAATCAGGTAAGCATTTTAATTAATCAAATAATTTTCACCTTTTATGAAATATTGTGTAATGGAATATATGAATACAGGCTACCTGTTAAATAGAAGTGGTGTTACGTGGCAGTGTCTTTGTTTTTATTAGGCATAGGTATATGTGGATACATATATGTAGATGTACCAGTAAATTATTGATAGGTTTGCCTTAGTCTGTAGTCTTATTTTTTGTTTGTTAGTCTTTTAGAGTATTTACATTTTTTTATGTAATGCTTCTATTAGGTGGTGATAAAGTTGTTTATTGTTTAGACACCTTTCGTTTGTATTGAGTAGCGTTCACATACGATGATGACAGAAACCTGAATTATTAAATTAATTATCTTTTAGTGCCACAGTTGCTCCGTTTTATACTGTCACATCATTGGTGGTCTTCTGAGACCTTATTCCTCCAACAGGATGTAGTTGATCTTTTTTCCCTCAACTCCATTACTTTTCCATATTCATACTTAACTATGCCCAAACTGGGTTTCGCTGTTGCTGTTTTTCTGAGTGTGTGCCGTGTGCAGTGTCTGTGTTCACCACGTGGGCTCAGAGGCCCAGTATTGCACATCCTCATTCTGTTTATGCCCTGCCCCCCAGGCTTCCTTTCCATGTGCAGAAGTGTCTCGCAGGTTCCCATTATCTACCTTTGATTTTGCTCTTTTATAAGAGAAACCATGTGCTGTTTAAATTAGGAGTCTAATGTACTTCACTTGTTGTTGCAGTGGGCCACTGTTATGGTTTGTATCCAGTTGTCCCCTCAAAGCCTCATGTAAATTATGGGGCAGTCCCTCATCCAGGAGCAGCACAGGACGGGGCTTCAGGGGCAGGACCAGAGGAACAGGGTGGGGCTAGAGGGGCGGGGCCAGAGGGGCGTGAACCAGTAAACTGACAGCATAAGTCCTGCTCCACCTCTACCCTGGATCCCTGGGGCCTGGTGGCCTCTCTGGGAGGCCTGGAGCGGATCATCCTGGACACAGTGGTACCCCAGCCTCTCTTCCAGACCCAGTAGCACAGGACAGCAGTATCTTGAGGTCTCGCCATATAATTCAGGCTGCTTTAAACTATGAAAACTCCAGTAATTGTGAGCTGAATAAACCTTTGTTTCGCTAAGCTTGAGTGTTGGGTATTTGTCTCAGCAATAAGAGAATAACTAAGACAGCCACAAAAGCTCATCCACTTTTCCATATTAGTCAGAATCTTTTTAGAACCTATAACAGATCCAGTTTGAACCTTGTTGCAAGCTCTTGTAGTGTGCTCCCCTCACGGAGTCTGCTCTGTGGAGTCGCGCTTTGCAGGCTTGCGCCAGGAAAGCTGCACCTCTCTCCGGCTAGTTGTGGTTTGCCTGTCCTCAAGCGCACCTTCCAGCAGTTCATGGTCTGCCTTCCCCCGGCCCCCCTCCTACAGTGCCAGGCCCCCTCTGTGTTCCCCTGTGCTTCTGATCCCCTGTGCCTGCAGCCACCACTGTCATCATTCCTCACTCCTGTTTGTGCCCCTGTGCATTGGCAGGTGTCATTTGCTGCTTCCTTGCTGGACAGCTCCCAGGGTTACACAGGCTCTGTTGTGTTTGTGCAGCTCTGTCGGTGAATGAAGTCTTGTAGATTATGTCACAGTTTGTCTTCCAAGTGTTTGTGTTGTACTTTTGCAGTGATTTTTATAAAATTTATTTCAATAAGAAAGTAGATAATATAGTGTCCTCATTTCTATTATTGTTCGTACTTGCTTTTTGGTAAATTTAACAGTGAATATTCTTACTCATTGAGCTGAAATGAAGTGAGCATTTCATCATTCATTTTCTTGTCTATTTTTACATGATAGCTATATGTGCTCTAAATTTTGAGCAATGGCATTTCAATTAAAATAGAACTATCAGGTATATCTAACACATTAGCAGTTGTCACGCAAAAAAATGAGTTCTTCAGTGTAGATTGGTTTTGCTAAAGTCACCGTTTTCTTCAGTGCCTGTGTTAGACATTTGCTGTTGGCACCAAGATGACTCTTAACCTTGTTGGATATGCGTTCAGGGTTATAAGTTACTTGTGATATTTCTCTGGGAATGGAGACACTCATGACACAGCAGATTAGAGTTGGTGACTAAATGTGACACTCCCTAAGCGGTGGTTCTTTCTGTTCACAGAATGCAGTGGATGTGAGCAACCAGCCAGGGCCGAGCTGCTGCTTCTGCCAGGCGGTGTGCGCATGGCAGGGAGGGTTCCGGGGGAGGGAAGGTCTTCTTTCTCATTGGGTCAACTCTTCAAGGGCATCTTTGGGAATAAAGTTCCCTGAGGTCCTGAGCTCGCAGGTATCATCAGTTAAGCCACAGTGCTTCGGTGGGGGCTTCCCAGGTCCTATGAGTGAACTGGAGCACACAGGTGGTGTGAGAGGCCATATCGGCTCCCGGGTCTGGGGTTTCCAGGCCCTCCAGGCTAATGTACGTAAGGTGTCCCGAACCCTTTCTCTGTTACATTCATGTTTTTTCAACTGTGGTATTGCACTAGTATAGCCCATTTATATGATTTAGTATTCAGATTTAAAAGTGTTTTTAAAAAATTGACCTTCGTCATAATATTTAGCCTGGGATAAATTTTTGGACTAAATTAGGACTCTCCTGGATGTGTGATATTAAATGTATACATTTTATAAACCTAGTTTTAATTTTCCTTTTAAGATAAACTTCCTTTCATAAACAAGTGACCCTTGACATTGTATACGAGAAATGGGTTTCCTGTTTCTTGGATTCTAAAATTACTAAGAAGTTTTCTGTGTTCTTTTCATTTTTATAAGCCATTCCGTTCTGTTCTTTGTGTAGTTTTGACTTCATAGTTACAGCTGATCCTCAGCTCACAGTCATTTAGTGATTCTGAGTTTGTTTAAAGTTGACTTGAGAACTCATGTAAAGTGAACAACCAGAAAAATTGGACTCTCAATCTTCCAAAGTAACTTTAATTGACAACTTCGGTGTTATCTTAAGTTTTCATCTCCAACAACTGACTTCACAAATCGGTAGGTAGCGGATTACTTATTGCTGTAGTTAGAATGAACTTAGCTTATGATACTGTATGCAGCCATTAAAAACAGACTGGTTGATTAATTTCATGATTCAAGAAAAATTACCCATTACAACCTGATGGTTGGCTATTTAAACAGCTCTTTGTTTGTGTAGATGTAGAGATTTTTCTGGCTAGTTCTGAGTCGCATAACTATTGTTAAGATTGTAATTGTTATACCATGACTATCAAGAGCTCTGTGTTTTGTAAATTTTATCTAAATTGAGAATACTTTTGATCTGTTTTCAAGTATACATGGAAGTTCACATCTTTAGCATATTACAGAAAAAAACTTCTAAATTTTTAAAGTACTTTTTCCTATGTAAAAAGCTATATTTTAAAAAAGCATTTGGTAAATGAATTGGAATTTAACTTTTATTTAGCTAAAATACTTAACTGAACTTAATTCAAATGCTTTTATGTTAATTATAGTAACTGAAATTATAGTGGCAAGGAGAGACATTTATGTAATTCTTGAGTATATCTGGTGCCACCCAAAAGTGGTGGTGTAGTGTGATCAGAGCCACAAAAGGGACAACAAGCCCGGATGAGGTGGACCCCAGGGGTCTCACTGCGATCAGTTTCTCTAAGTGAGCCCCAGCCAGGGAAACTTGTCACATTTTTTGAGGGCTGCATACAGGCTAAGGACAGGGCATAACTAATTTGGTGTAAACAAAATGCTATCTGTGTTATTTTCCAGCATTTGCCAACTAGTTTACATATCACTAGTTGGTAACTTCCCAGGTAAAGGAACAAATAGCAGGGCACTGCACCTAGGAATCTCTTACTGCCTTGTCACCAGCTTGCCAGAATTACCAAGAGCCAGTTGCCTTAGGTGCAGGTCTGTGTCCCTTGTTCCCTTGGTACAGTGAACTTCTGGCTAATATCACTACACGTGGAGCACAGTCACTTCGGTGCGTATCACGAGATCCGCACTCAGGGACACCATCTGGACGAGCAGCAGGTGCCTGGTAGTGCAGTAGCACGTGGGAGAGGTATGATTCTGCTTGCGAGGACAAAACCTAAGCTGTAGCTCTTCTGTCCATGTTTGCTTACCCAGAACAATTTCAGTTTTGTCTAAGGATTTTCAACCTGTCAGCATCTGTCTTGTGAATACTTTCACTCAACTCTGTGAGACCCTGCATCATTAGGTTATCCCTGCGTCTTGTACCTTGACTCATTCAAAGCTCCAGGTGCACTCTTGAATTTCTAGAGATTAAGATGCTAGAAGACAGGAAATAAGGAAAAGTGGGAGTTTTTACTTCATTTGCAAAACATTAAAAACTATAGGCAGACCCTACAGCCTGATGGGGTCTCCTAAGGCATAGATCACTCAGCTCCTATGGGGCTGGGGGAGTCCCAGCTTTGTGGCACGGGGCTCCTGCTAGTGCACACCCACAGCCAACTCTCTGGAATGTGGGCTCCTCGTCTCTAGATCCAGCCAACCACAAGTCAGAAATAATGTACTTGAGGGAAAAAAACCAAAAAATCCCTGCATCTGTACTGGATATGGTCACACTTTTTTCTTATCATTATACCTTCAGAATAGTCTAGTGGCTTTTTACCCAACATGGCACTGCAGTCAAGAGTGTAGCTAACCTAGAACTTATGTAAAGCATGTGGGAGTTTGGACAGGTTCTGTGCAACTATCACGCCATTTTCCTGAGAGATTTGAGCAGCCATGGTTGGGATCCAAGCTCTAGATGTGCTCAATAGTCAGTTCCTCCTCGTAAATAGGGAGGTGGGGGGAGACAGAGATGGGGAGAGGGAGAGGGAGAACACATGGTGGGAGAGTATGCATCCACTAGAAGAAGGTGTTGGCTAAAGGAAAACGCATTCATTATTCTCACATTTTTATTTAAAAAGACAACATACATGGCTCGCTTGTATAGTGCTAAGTCTTACAGAGGAGAAATGTCTAGAATTGCAGAGAGCTTTAAGATGCCATGCTTGGATGAGAAGTCACAGTACTATTGACAAGTCAGGTCGCCTACAGTGATCTGTGGGTTTAGTGCATTCCCAATCAAACCCCCAGCAGGATTTCTTGATATAAATTACAAGATCATAGTAAGTCTTACTTGGAAAAGTGGGGGGCTTTGAATAGTCCACTTAATCTCAAAGAGGAGCAGGAAATTAGTATGCTCACTGTGTGGCATAAAAAGAGCCCACACACAGGCATTCAGTTAACTTTCTCAAAGGTGCCAAGACATATCCATGACAAAAGAAGGTTTTATCAACAGATGCCTGGGCACAAGTGGATGACTGTACGAACCAGCTTTGCACAAAGACATACGAATAGCCAGTCATGAATGGAAGTCTCTCATTATTTATAATGAGTGTCAGGCAAATAACCCACAGTAGGATACTCCCCCAGACCCACAGGAATGGCTAAAATCAGAGTCTGACACTACCAGTTTACAGAGGATGTGGAGTAGCTGGAGCTCTCCCTGTCACAGGGAGCCTGTAAGATGGCACAGCCATGTTAGAAGCAGTTTCTTATAAAACTAGACATGAATCTATCCCGTGATCCACCAGTGATGCGTGTAGGCATCTTCCCAGAAGAAATAAAAAATGTGTACAGTTAGATTTATCTGTAGGGTCTTGCTGACTGTGCTTACAAAGAGTGATTGAGAAGGTGAATGTTTAAATTTTTAAGCCAGGCATGGTGGCGCACACCTGTAATCCCAGTACTTGGGAGGCTAAGGCAGGAGGATCAGTGTGAGTTCGAGACCAGCCTGGGCTACAAAAGTGAGCTTAAGGCCAGCCTGAACTGCATAGCGAGACCCTGTCTCAAAAAGATAGGTGGGTGGGTGGGTGGGTGGATGGATGGATAGATGGATGGATGGATGGATGGATGGATAGATAGATAGATAGATAGATTTTAGAGAAGTTTTTATAGTAAAATAAAAATTGTCATTAATCCCTCTCGCTGTACTCCCCCTCACTTATACATACTTCTCCCACCTTTTTTACACTCTCGGAAGCAGTCCTGGAGTTCTCTTTTGGGGTTTTACAAAGTGAGATTAAAACCTGCCAGTGCCTGCTGCTGTTGAGTCCCATGCACGGGGTGGAAATGTGATCGTGTCCTCCTCTGACCCACTAGCTCTGCTGCCCGCGCCTCTGCCTCCTCCCCAAGTCAGAATGACCCTGAAAGGGAGATATTTTTAGGGGATTCAGGATACCAAGATAGCTGCAGTCCTCAACCAAAGACATGGAAAGGAACTCCTGGAACTGCCTCCTGAGTCCGAAGAACAATGAAATAAGCGTGCTTGAGGAGAGAGGAGTGTTTTGAGGGGAGTTAATGGCAATATATCTTTACTGTTACTGTTTTTGATCCCAGGTACTTAATGATATGGATGGATTTTTGAAACACATGGTTAAGCAAAAACAAAAGAAAACAAAACAAAACAAATACAAAGGAGTACCTTCTGTGGAAGTCCATCTGAGTGAGGCGTGGGGACAGGTAGCGTGTATGGGTGGCCAGCTGGGATGGTTGGGGGCTAGGAGGTGGCAGGAGGGAGCTGTGGTGGGAGGGGCTGAAAGTTGCCTCTGTCCTGCTTCTGCTGACAGTTGTGGAGCTACACGTTATGTAGTTTCCCGTTGGATTGTTCATCTACCCTCTAACCAAAGTTCAGTCAAACAATAAAAATTGAAATGCTAGCAAAAGGTGTAATGAGATAGATGACTGTAGGGTCGCCCGTGTAATTATGTAAGAACACTTGTGAGGCTGGCAGTTTCACTGCCGAGGGAAGAGAAGACAGCTTCACACGGTGGCGCGGGGCTCTAGGGGTAGACTTTCTGCGACTCTCCTGTGCACCTGTGGGCTCATTACATGTGGCCTAAAGGCCAAACCCTCTGAGAATGTAGACATCAGAACAGATAGTGTGCTTGAGACGGACCAAGGACACACCAGGTAGCCGTTCTTGCACTTCTGCATTTAGAAAGATAGAGAAGGGGCTGGGGTCTCGATAGCTGCAGAAGGCAGCACACTGTAATCAAATTACAATTATTGTTAGCATTTTCAAAAACAAAAACATGGCGAACTTCTGAGAAGGCTGTCCTCAGGGCTGGCCAGAGTTCACGTCTATGTGAGTGGCCCGTGGCTGGACACACTGTCCCTCAGTTCTTGCTTGGTCTGTGTTCATAAATATAGTCATATCTGCAAGCCTGTTCTATGTAAGACACTCAACAGATTTTCCAGGTGGTTGGTCCGAGCTTTCTAGATTGTGTAAGTTTAAAATGTGGCAGGGGAGCCAACCATGCTGTCTGAGCAGCGCACACTGTGGCTCTTACATGAGGCTGCGGGTGTCAGAGCCCATTCAGCACTTTTGAGGACTGGGACCCTGTGCCGGCCGGCTAGCATAAACTTCCCTGCTAGCATCTTTATCTGTGCTAGGCACTTCTTGTGTGTACTGGTTGGCCTGTTTGTTGGCTGTCGACTGGGAGAGTGGTGGAGGCTGGAAGGAGAGTGTACGTAGGGCTAACATTTTGGTAAAAAATATAGTAGTATTTGATGGCAAAAATGTTAAGTACCAAAATAGATCTATGACACTTATGATTTTGTGTTTTTATTTTCGAAAATCTTATCTTGGACCCCATGAGGTGAATTTTTTCTGATTTAAAATTAAAGTCAAGTGAGTTTTGAGAAGAAAAATATGTTTAGAAAAAAATACTTGCCAGTTTGGTTTTTGTTACTCTGGTTTTAAACTGACTTCACCCATGGCAGTCACCTAACAAAACTAATTTCGCTGCCAGTGAAGAGCGTGTCTGTTGGCTGCAATCCGCACAACTGTTCTCACACTTTCTCTTCCTCCCGCTCTGTGATTTTAACTCCGTAGATCTTCTTGTGTCATGACTTCATTGCACCAGCCTCTGCGCAGGGCGGTAGGTGCTGGCTGCTTCCTGGCGTAAGTTATTGCCTCAGTTTGCATGCTCATCTGTTTGTTTGCTAACCTTCAGCAGCCTGTAGGAAAACCTCTGACTCTTTGTGGAGACTCAAACTGCAGGGGCAAACAACTCCCAACCATCTACCCTTGCCTGGCTCACCCTTGTCAGACCTGCTGACTTGCCTGTGTCCCCTCCCCAGCCTGCAAGGCTGCAAGCGGCTCAGCTCTGGTCATGACAATCCTGTGTCTCTCTGGGCCTCATCAGTGAGCACCAGCTATTCCTGTCACTAGTACTCGGTCCTTAGTCGCTCTTGCCAGTCCTCATATGGCACGCTGTGTCCTGGATGTCTGCACTGCACCCACTGCCTGACTCTGCTGTCGGTATCCTAGCCTGCCCTGGCCCTGTCTTCCACCTGTCGTGCTGATTCCAATCTGCTGCAGCACATCTGCTCTCTGTGTCTGTAGGGAACAGGCTCTGACCTGAGCGTGTGTTTGCCAACAGCTCTGCTCAGTAATTAGTTGACTAGACCATGAGAAGTATCTTGGAAGGGCTTCTCACACTAGAGATAGTAGGAGATATAAACAGCAATCAAAAATAACAATTCATGGTTTAGATTTTGAGGTTAGTAGGTAGACATTTTGGTCCAGCTATTTTTTTAATTCAATGAATGTCAAAGAAGAGTGATTAAATGGGATGACAGAAAAATAATACATAGACCATTCCTTTAAAAGGAGTTAGAACATTGTGAATAAGATATGTAATATTGAAGATCTAAGTTCAACTGTACCTTTCTAAGATTCTTCTGAAGACTAGGCGTTTGGAGTTTGTAAGGGCACCATCGTGAGCATCATGCTCATGGTGTGTGGGGACCCCTTCTCCCATCTGTTGTGCTCTCTCAATGTGAACTGTGGTAGCACCCGGGGCAGCCACTCCCCCAGGCTCCTGAGCCCGCTCAGGCTATGCAGCCAGTGCTGTAGGAGTTCTCCTTTCCATCACTGTCAGCGCCAGTTGGGTGGACTTCATCTTTGGAGCATGTCCATATTGATGATACTTTACTGAGTGCTAAAGGTAAAGATTTTATGCTACTGAGTTTGTTCTTAGTTTCATTTCAAAAGTGTTGTGAGATAGATTTTAATGTTCTCATGTTTCGTCTATTCATAAGCAAAGAGATTTTGTTTTCTAAAGAAGATCATCCTACCAGTCATCTTGTTTTAAATTCAGTATCATTATGTAAAGTCACTTTTTTCAGACAATGTGTTGGTTGTTTTAATAAGCATTTAACATACTAGATAGCGTCATGCTATTGAACACTTGAACAGTACTTTGAACATTTGGTTATAATTTCTTTGTCTGCCAAGCATTTTTCAATAAAGCTAAATTTTGGCTCTAATGTACTTAAATGTGAAATTTATTAACCTTGAGATGGCCTGTAGCCCACATATTTTCCTCATTGCATGTCTTATCAGCTGAAGTATTTGATTATTAAATTGATAGCTTTAAAGTGTGTTATTTGTCGTTAGGATAACTTAACATACTGTTGTGCAGACAAATAGTTTAAGTCATTTTTAAAGACTTTTTATTCTAGAAATTTTTAGGCACATAGCAAGACAGAACAGTGAAAAAATCTTGGTTGACCTGTCTGTTGGCCACGTCACCAGTTACCAGCCCTTGTTTTGTCTGTACCTCTGGGCTCCCCACTGTGCTCAGGACCTATTACTTTGAAGTAAATCCCACATTATTAGATCATTTTATCCACAAACAAGTCAGATAAGGACAGATATATTTTAAGAAGCATAACCAGTCATAATATTACCAGATCTTGAAAAGGATGAACAATAATTCCTTAATTTCACCAAACCTTGAGTTGATCAAATTTTCATTGTCAGACAGCTTGTGCTAGTCAGGGTTTACTCACAGTCTTTTCTCTTTTGGTTGATGGGTCTCCTGTTTGCTTGTTTGTTTGTTTGTTTTTAACTCTTTAGGTTCCCATTTTTATTTGGTAAATAAATCAGGGTCTTTGTTCTGTAGATGCCCTCACATTCTGAATTTTTCACATTGCTTCCTCATGGTGCCATTTAACTTGTTCTTCTGTCCTTTATATTTCACTACAAATGTGTGGTTGAATTCAGAAGCGTTAATTACTTTTGACTTTGTTTTGATGTATGTTTACTTCCATAGCTACCAAATAATGTTTCTTATTGTTTCTGTTTGTGATATTATGGTTTAAAATGAAATTCAAGTACTGTCGGCCTGCTCTCCCTTTTCAAAGTTCATCCTAACTTTGAAACATTGTTAGCCCCACTAGTATTTTTTGCCATAATGTATTACTTAATAGATTACAAATTAATGATTGTTAATTGGAATGTTAAGTTTATTTTTTTAGCAACTATTTTTGATTTTCCCAAGTACAGTTCAAACATGAAAAGCAGGAAAAATGTTCAAGTCTTTGCTTTTTAAAAAAGAATTTATTTGTTATAGGGTCTCACTACAGTAGCAATTTCCAAGTTCTGACTAGAAACCTTCATACTGGAACCCATTTTTTATTCAAAATGTCGCTGTGGATAACAGCTCAGCCATCAGCTGATTTTAAAAATTTATTTTTTAATTTTTTTAATCAGCCATTTATTTATTTATTTTGTTTATTTGGTATAGGGTCTCCACTACACTGCTCAAATTCAGAGTGATCCCTGTCTCAGCTCCCCAGTGCTGTGGTTACAGGCACATGCCACCATGCTTGATTTCAGTGGCTGGCTCCAGGGCCAGAACAGCATGCAGCACCAGAAGTTGAGCTCTGGTACTTGGCACTTGCCAGGCAGGCGCTTAGACGACCCAGCTATCTCCCTAGCTCAAGTCCTTGCTTTTAGAATATTGGTTCCCTAGCATTTTTTGAAGGCTATCAACAAGGTATTTTACTTTAAAATACTTGTGTGAGCTCATGTTGTGAGCATATTTGATGAATTTCACTTCATGATAGTAGTTATTGCTGTTGAATTGTGCCCTTCCTGGCCAGCAGAGTCCCCTGCAGTGGGCTTTGGCCCTGAAGGTCACATTCCATGCTCACTGTCCCTCTTGAAGGCAAGAGGGGAACATGTGAACACTACTTTCCTCTCTTTCAGCTCTCTCTATCTTTCCACACTGTGTCTGCCCTCCCTACACACCCTCCTAGCCTTTTGTAATTATCTCTTTTGCTCAGTAAGTCTCTCCCAGAAATCTGTTTTGCACTTGGATGACCTGTGTTAGGAACAGTTGTGTGAGCTGGTGTTTCTTGCACTTCAGCAGAGAGTGTCTCCTCCCCTCCGAAGTCCACAGCTGGCCCCGTTGTGCCCAGACAGGCAGTGCCCTCAGAGTGCCTCGACAGGGCAGTGGAGCCTTAGAAAAGCGCAGTGTATTCTGCAGCTGTTTTCTGTCTCTGTTAAGAATCTATGAAACTTCTGCCTCTGGGGTGCTGAGGGATTTCCCTCTCGCTTTACCTGATTTTGTTTGACTATGTGTAGATCTGAGAGGCTTGTTCCAAAATTCATATTTATTCCGTATGCCATTCTGCATGGTGATAAACACAAAGGTGATAAATAACAATATTTGAAGCTATTCTGTCATTTTGGTGTTCTTTTCTCCATCCCAGATATTTCGTTATTATTTATGGCCTTGGTCACCTATGGGCTAATTTAATCCTAAGTTTCGTGGCTATTTCTCTGAAACAGTTGAGTATAAAAGTTTTTCAAGACTGTTGGAGGGTCTGCTTTAGTTTTGGTCTCAGACTTGGGTGGCTGGTGGAGCCAATGGCCAGCAGATCAGCAAAGGGATAGAGATCAAGCAGCTATACAACACACTGTGCTTACTGGTAGACCAGGAGTCCAGCGAAGCCATGCTACTAACACCATGCTTGGGAGCAAACACTGAAATTGGATTCGCTTAACCTAGGAGTTACCTTGGCTCCACCCTATACCTCCCCATAACAAGCCTTTCTTCCTGTGGGAAAGCTTTTGTCCTCCTAGTGTTACTTGGCCTGTGGTGGTCAGGCTGCTAGGCTGTCACGATGGCTCTGCATACCATGAAAGGTGAGGTTTATGGGAACTGGGCAGTACCTGGGCTGCACGTCTCAAGGGCTGCTCTGTGTGACCGTGGCTGCTGCTGGTGGTTGTGCCTTTCCTGTAGTTCATAGTACAGGTCACAACAGAAAGCTGAACTTCAAGTTACTTCCAAATGCTGTTTGCATTTCCTTGCAGATTGTAAGTCAGCATGAAGCTTGCCTTGATGGTTTGGTCCTTAGTGCCTAGGATCTAAGGCATTAGAATAACAAAGCCAAGCTGGGGGCCAAGGCAGGCTGTCCACAAAGAAACACCGGAAACCACTCTGGTCAGCTCAGAGTCCTAAAGGACCATTTGCTTGTACATGGCTTCATATTTTAACTGAAGACCAGTCCTTGAGTGCAGTTGGTCCCACTGGCTGTCCCTCTGCAGGACTCGGGCTCCAGA
Organism: Capromys pilorides; assembly: GCA_004027915.1. Lineage (NCBI taxonomy): Eukaryota > Metazoa > Chordata > Mammalia > Rodentia > Capromyidae > Capromys > Capromys pilorides. The sequence goes on from PVKN010000632.1 coordinate 49,604, forward strand.
CCACCCAGAGCACCATGGACTTTGTGTCCACCCCAGCTGCTGGGATGTGGTGGCCTGAAGCAGCCTTCTGTGCCCAGAGAACAGAGGGCAGTAAGCCCAGCAGCAGCGATGACGGGCAACTGCAGTAGGACGGAACGATGCACGGTGCACTTGTGTATTCTGCTTCCTTCCTCACTTTCGTGCCCCAGATCTCCACCTCACCTTCCCAACTTTGGTTGGCTTTAAATTTCTTTGCTTTTCTTTTTGTTTCTAGAGATGGGGTGAGATGGAAATAAGTTACAGTTCCTAGCTGCTAACTTGGGGAGAACAAAAAATAACTCCAAGAGCTGAGCTGAAAAATATGGATTCCAAGCGTCCCTTCCTATAAGCATAGCGAATTTTAGTTGTCTCTGGCATGATATTTATAAAAGATAATTTCTTCATAGTTTCATCAAAAGCAGATGTTTTTATTGTGGCTAGAACTGAATGCAAAGCTCTAAGAACTGGTAGAGTGAGGCTCCGAGGCTCATTGTGCTCTTTCAAGCGTTTTGTGCGTACATGTCTGGTCCTGGTTCCCGGGCTTCCCCCTGAGAGCATCTGCTTGAACTCTTGAGAGGATTCCCGTGACCCTCCCTCCCTGTCTGCACCACCCCTCCTAGGACCCTTGCTGATTCTCAGTCCAGTGTCAGCTGGGTGTTGTCGTCTGTCCCTAGAGCAACTGCTCTCCATAGGAGCTTTTAGGAGTCCCTGGGGCTCTGCTCATGCATCTGGACCCCATCCCAGGAGCTCGGTCCCTGTCAGGGCCAGGGGAGGAGCAGACATTCACGACTGTTCCTGGGCACCAAGCTACTAGTGGCATTTGCTAAGGGCACTAAGACACACAGCAGTGCTTTATGGATTTCATCTTCTATCCTGGAGATAAGAAATGCCAATACCACCTGTGCCTCTCTCATCTAGTGATAGTATAGACTCTGGAGTTATAGTGAGTGCTTACTGGTAGACTAAGAGTCTAGCGAAGCCATGCTGCAAGCACCTTAGCCAGGGCTTGAGGATTAGTTGCATCCACCTTTCCTAACCATTTTCTCTTAATACATAGAAAAGCCAATTCCAGAGTGCATGTAGGACAGCCTAACAGAGAGCTGCTTAGATCACTATTTATTGTGAACATGAAGTTGACTGTTTCTTAAGAGTTCACAATAAAAGGGAAGCTTGCAGACCTGAAAGAGTCAGAAAGGCTAAGGAAAACCCCACCCCCCACCGCTGCCCTTTTGTGGGTGAGGAATCGGGTCCACGTAAAATGTAATCTGAGGTCGTGGAGGAATCTGTGGCCTACTGGCTTGAAACTTTGCTTTCTGATCACTTTCTAAGACTATGTCATTTGTCAGTAAGCTGATTAACTTGTCTGAGCTTCTCACTGGGGAAGAGGTCCAGAGGAGAACACTAGGGTAAAAACCTCAAGTTTGTGGCTGGGTTCTGTTAGGGTCAAAAGATGTCCACGGCATAGTTTGTGTCTATGGGAAAAAATAAAGACAGTTAATAGAATCTCTATGTGAAATATTTACTTGGGGTATGTATACTATTTTGGGTAAGTTTAGCTCAGTTTTCTGAGCTAATGATGCAAATGAGTGTAACCAAAATAAATGTATACGATATACTTCAAAACCTATTTTTCTTTTTTGAAGTTGCTGTCATTTCTAGTTGTAGATGATGTGACAGCCTATGATTACTATAGCATGGACTTTAAGAATGATGTATTAAATACATATCATTCTTAGCAAGTTCATGCATTAAAAAGACTTTAATATTGGGTTTTATGACGTGAAAAGCTACCTTCATAGTCTTTTAATATAGATATAAAATAAATTAATATGCTTATACTCTATGGTTGGGTTGTTTTAATGAAAACAAAAATCTGTGTATTCCTGGACCTTGTTTTTGTCTCTTCTTTTCCTATTTGTACTGTGGTTTAATTTTTTGTGTCCTGCTGGGAAAAGAGGCCTGGTTCTGGTTCCTGTGCTTCCCTCTGAGAGCATCTGCTCGAGCTCTTCTGAGGATCCCGTGTCCCTCCCTCTTGTCCGCATGGCCACTCCTAGGACCCTTGCTGGTTCTCAGTCCAGTGTCAGCTCCTTCCCAGGTGGTATTGTCTGTCCCTAGTGCTGCTGCTCCAGATGGGAGTTTCTGGGTTATTACATTGTTTGAAACTAGACCATGGCTACTTGTGTGCAGGTGACTTGGGAAGTGTGCCACACAAGAGTATGTCATTTGTCCACTGCAGTGGACAATGAGAGCTCCTTGGGGTCTGCCTCCCTCCTGCCCCAGTCCTGGTACAAATCTGCACCAGGGTCAGCATGTGTGTGTGGTAACCCATTTCCAGTCTAGGAGGTTACCTAGAAGAAAGGGCTGCTGGAACCACAAGCAACATCTGTAACTGAACTTGTAATAGCTTCGCTAGATATAGCTGAGAATTGGAAACAGGTCCATAGTAGGATGGATAGAAGAGTGGTGGTCACTTCACACACTTCTATAGCCGCAGGAGAGCCACACCAGCTAGTGTGACAGCCTGCACATTCTCCTGGCAGGGTGTGGAGCAGATGCAACGGCAGTGCTGTCTGCCTCTGTGTGGCGGAGGTGGGTGGTGCTGGCCAGCAGCTGCTGACTGGGGTCCGGCTGGATCCTGATGCACGCAGCTGCTGGTCACATCCTGTGCATTCCCCTGAATGAGTACAGCATGCAAACAGCATCCGGTTGTACACAGAGGGGCTAGTGCAGCTTACTCTGTGAATTAATTTTAAGAGAAAAGGAAAAACCTCGATCTGTAAACTTAAAGACCCTGGGGAATGGAGTGGTTGTGGTTTACGGAGTGCAGCCTGTTACACCTTTCCAAGTGCATCTACAGTTCTTTGTTTCTCAGTTACAGAAGCTGTTAAATCCAAAAATCAAAGTACAATGAAATTAGAGCCAGACTTTCTGATCCTTTCCACCTCAGTTCTGATGCACATTTTATGCTGTTAAATCTGCAGCCGGGCTATACAGCAGTGGGCTGCACGACCCTCACCGACCCCTCTCTTCTTTGTGCAGTATCTGGTGACCCCATGCAGCACAGCTGGACCCCAAGAGCTGTCCCAGTGTGAGGCCACACTCACCCTAGTGTGCATGGCACATGGCCGTAGAGTAAGACCTGTGACATTTTGTGACTTAAACATAACTTGTCCAGACCAGTGAAGGAATTTCTTCTCCCTCCTTACCTTTTCACTTTTTCATTTGTTTTTCACATGTATAATGTGTAGGTTATGTAACGTCCATATACATTTGTTAGGTTTTATAAATTTATAATATATATTCTATGACATGCAGGAGGCATTAACATGACGCACACATTTATAAGATTATGTCCCTGTACCTGGTACAGTTTTAGTAGGGTTCTGTATGTAGATGCATGTGTATCGAGAGGGCTCCAGATGAGCACTGCTGCCCAGTGCTGGGCCCTGGTGTGGGGCTCCATCCCTGTGCTTGGTCCCACCAGGAAGCTCTCTGGAGAAGGAGAGAAAGGGCTGTCGCTATGTGCAGAGGATCTTGCCCGGCCAAGCAGCCAGCAGCACACTGTGTGGAAAGGGGCACAGCCACACAAGCCATTGTTGGCAAAACTATTGAGGGAGCCAGTAAGCCCCAAAGCATTATGTATCTGATGAAGGGTCTGCAGTGATGAGAGAGCCATCGTAGCCTGCGTCCTGCGCTCACTGCCACCCAGCCCATAACTTTGGCTGCCAGTCCGCGAATAGGCTGGCAGTGCCAAGGTCAGTGCCCGCTGTGCAGGGGCTGCCTTGTCCAGGCCACTGTCCCGCCTCAGCCTCCTCCTTCAGTGGCATTGGTTCCAGCAGATGTGGACCCAGCTCCTTGTGGTTCTGGTGCTCAGAACACATGCATACATCTTCTAGGCCTGGATTTTGTACTTCACTAAAGAAACTAGATCCCTAGTCTTTTCACTTACATAGTAGCTGGAACTTAACAGTGCCTGTATGCTGCCTGGTGAGCCATCACTCTCGAGCAGTGACTGCCCTGGTTACCTCTTTCCTGGACCTGCTCAAGCTGAGCAGAGTGTGTGACCCCCTCAGCCCAGTACAAAGCTGTCACTGTCCTCACTGCCCTCCTTTCCTGAGCATGGATTGGCTTCAGTTCCATTGACCGTATTAATTAATCTTGAAATTTGGGAAGTTGAATAGCTGAGCCTGCGCATGAGTGTGGTGCCCAGAAGTGCCTCGCCTTGTGAACCAGGTGCGTATCCAGGACAAACCTGTCTCCTCAGCACCTATGTATCCCAGCTAAAGTTGTCTTCTAGTGAGAAAAAAGACTAATTGAAACAAGTGGATGTAATTTTTCCACTTGTGTTAACTTTCTGACTTTAAGTCTCAACTTCAGTGTATCAAGCTTATGAGCGACAAGACTGATACTCCGCACCACGCGTACGCAGGGTTCTACAGCATTTTGTACCGGTGGGACATAGGGCCTGTTTTACGTGTCAGATTTTAATTGAGGAAAGGAGCAGGGGCATTGTGTTTTGTTCCTATATTTAAATCTTGAGGAAATTTATGAGTGCTAAACTGCTAGGAATTTTCTTAATATTTTCACTGTTGGTGATTTTTTTTATCAGAAGGATTGATAATTAGTCCTGTCCAGATTAATGATATTGGTCAGAAGATGATATTATTTAAAGCAAAATTTTCTTAAAGTTTAGAAAGTTCCTGAGATCAAAAGTAGAATGCTGTAGAGTCTGAAGTTTGAGTCTGCAGTTACCCATACAGTGCATGCCAAGGTATTTCTCTCTTGAATATTATGTCCAAAAGAAGTCAGTTTAGAAGAGAGTACACTAAACATGAAGACCTGGAGCCTAGAACACTTTCTCCTTTCCAGCAAAAGCTGATTTTGTTACAGAATATTTAGGCCTTTGTTTCTGGTTTGCCAGTGTTGATACAGTTTCTGGTTATCTTTTTTGTAAATTGTCATTGTTATGTCTTCAGAGTATAATTCAATAGATATGGTACTTGAAAAAAAAAAAGAAAGAAAGAAACCCTGAAGTTCCTTCCTATGTTGTTTCAGTTTGACAATAAAAAAAAGTACATTGTGGGATATTTATAGTATTTTTCAATCTATTTTTGTCAGTAGACTAGGAGTGATAACTGATTTAGGGCACAGAGGTTAAAAACAGGAAATGTGGTTTATAAAGTAGTAAACTCCAGAGTTTCCAGTTTGATTTCTTATAGTTGACTGAAGCATGTCACATTCAAAACAGCCTCAGGCAGCCTACCTTGAGCTCTGCTGAGCTTGAAGGAGCGTCCCTCAGTTGTGACAGGAAGTACTTCATGGAAAAGGCTGCGTTCTTGGTACGGACTTGTTTTCTGTAATTGCAGTGTTTTCTTCCTCTCCAACTTTTTCAGACGCCTTGTACAGTCAGACGAAGTGTACATCTTGTGTAACTTTTAGTAAATTTCCTTTGACCTTTTACTTTGTTTAGAATTGTATCATTTTAGAGTAAAGTTTGTCAGATACCCTTATATTTTTCTTGGGTTGTGCTAGTGGAGGAAAAGCATATTAAGATGTTGTTATCTATAATAGAGAATCAAAATTAAATTTTTAAAAAATGAAGAGGTAAGAGTATAGTTTCTTTGGCTTTTGAGTGGCAATTTGGCAGGATCTATCAAAACCAAAAGCCTTTCAACAGCAATTCCATTTCCAGGGAGATTTTAAATCATTCTTTTTTCTTATTTTTGTTTTTATTTTTTGATACAGGGTCTCACTATGCAGTTTGGACTCTTAGTGATCCTCCTTTCTCAACCTCCCCAGTACTGGGATTACAGGCGCATATGGTACTGGGGATCAAATTCAGGACCTTGTACTTGCCAGGCAGGCACCTCCCCAGTCCATAAAGCATTCTTTTAGAAGAATCCATGTGCATTAAAGCATCACTTATAGTGGTGTGTACTGAAAGGCAGTGCAGTTACCCAACACTAGGAGTATAGTTAAATAAGTTATGGTCTGTCCATCCTAGGAAGTACAAGAAGCCACTCACAATGAGAAGGCAAATGCCCCTGCGCAGAAGAGCAAACAGCCTGCATAAAAGCGAGCTAAAGACTTTTCGTGGATGGTGACAGCCTAGGAATGATGGTTCAGCACGTTGTGCATCATGAGGGAATTGCCAGGCCAGCAGCAATACACTGCATGCCTAGCAGGATGGAGGGGCGAGGTGGAAGCTGCTGACCCAAGTGCCGAGAAAGGTGGGAGCAGCAGGGCCTCGCTTTACTACCGTGGTATACAGAACATCACATCCACCTTGGGAGTGGGTTTCTTGCAGACCAAAATGTGCTTCTACCATAAAATCCAGCAGTGGCATCCTTTGGTGTACATACCAAGGAGCTGGGAACTTAGGGCCACACAACCTGCCTGTGGTGTTTATGACAGTGTTAACTGACAATGCCCAAGATGCGCAGGCAGCAGGGGTGCCTCCAGCCACAGGGAGCACCCAGTACTGAAGACACAAGCCAGTTGGCCATGGAGTGCCCTGGCAGAGTCTTTCATGGCTGCCTGCATGCCTGCCTTGCACTTGTGGTTCTGTGGCACTCTGGTAAAGGCAGCCCTGCAGAGGGAGGAGGTCAGAGGAGAGAGAGGGATGCGTAAGCAGCAGGGGCAGAGTTTAGGGTAGGAAGATGCCCCCTGCAATGCTGCGCTGATGGGTCACTCGCTTTCCTTGCTTGTTTAAACCTGGAGAGCAGAAACCACATGTGCTGGAGCTAAGATGAGGACCTGGGCTAGTTGTCACCCTGTGCTGGGGCCTAGGACCACCTTCGCTCTGGATGTGCCGCATGCCCCAGCAGCTGGGAGGTTGGGGAGTGGGTGTGGAGTGCAGGGCGGTGTGCTGGGAGCAGAGGGGCAGCCAGCTGGGGCAGCGCTCAGCCCCACTCAGTTTTGCTAAGCGCCTAACCCTGTCTTTAAAAGCTAAAAGAATGGCTGTAATGATCAAGTTTCAGGTTGAGAGTATGAAGTATAATCTCATTTTTTAGAAACAGAAATTGTGGGGCGAGGATGCAGAAGGTGTTTTCTCAACTTTATCATTATATACACTCAAACTCGTGCGGTTTTCCTTTTTTTCCTGGTGAGTATTTAATTTTTAACTTTCCAGACAGGAGACTAAAAACAAGTTATAGTCAAGGTCAATCCCTGATGTTCCACGTTCTGTTCTTTCATGTGGTTGTTTCTCTGCAGTAGTCTGCCGAGTAGCTTGTCCAAATGGTAATTAAATCTGTTCAATTTGTAAAACGTCTCCCCATACCTTAAAGAAAACCTGCAATTGCAATGATTTAACTGATATTCAACATTGAAAGCCAGTCATCCCAGCGTAGTCCTGCTTTCTCGGACAAGCTGTGGCCAGGGCTGCTGCGCGCCACGCAGTGGGAAGGCTGCCGTCCATCCCCATCCATCGAGTGAGGCCACATCCTCGTGTGCTGGTTGCCATATTGTCAGGCAGCTCCAGGCTCTTCTCGTGGCCATCACGCCTGTTAAGTATGTCAGCCTGGGTGTGTCACCACTGATCCATGTGCCTGTGCGTGTGTGTCAGTTTAGTCACTGGCACTCGAGTAGTTTCTGACGTGGAATGGTCTTATTTTAAATGGTGTGCCCATTCCGAAGTCAAGGGACCGTCCTCCTGACTCAGAGAGGAAACAGCGGTGGCAGCACGCAGGAAGCCTTCTCCACTTTGATCACAAGAGCAGGCTCCTGGGCTGGAGAAGCTGGGAGCGCCCGCTTGACTTCCAGGAAGCCCGCTGAGCGAGCAGCAGCCTACAGTGGGTGCTCTGTTTACTCCATGGGGAGTTTCCGCGGGCTCTGAGGTGCTGGCTCAGTGGCAGTCGAGGTCGATGGTGTAGGTGGGGACACTGCTGTGGTCAGATGTCATGACATGCTGATTTCATATTCAGAGTAGAAGGTATACATACTGCCAGTGCTTAGAAGGCTTCTCAGTCCCTCACCTAAATAACACGGAAAGTTCTGATGTTCATCTAAGGGTAACCTTTTAAAAGCACTTCTTGATTGCTGTATAATAATAGAGTGCTTCTCTGGAACTTTAAGAAGCAAGTCAGAGCGTCTTATTTTCTTCTGGGTGAACCTTCTCTTTTTCTTTTCTTTCTTTTTTTTTTTTTTTGTTTGTTTGTTTGAGCTAAAGTCTCTCTATATAGTTCAAGTTGCCCTTGACCTCACTGGCCTTGAACTCAGGGCAATCCTGCCTGAGCCTCCCAAAGGCCAGGGTTAGAGACATGTGCTACCACACCCAGCCCACACCTTGCAAGTTGATGAGTCCTTTCTAATCATTTGCAGCACGTGGCGCCTTATGACCCACTCTGTCCAAGTGCCGGCCGAAGCTCCGGGCTCCACACACTTACTGCACGTTCACCACGTTCTATTTGTGTGGGCATATTCCCAAGTCTGTAGCACATCATGGGCATTCCACAAACACATTCATCGTGTGTTATTTGGAAAATGCTCTCAAGAATATAGCAAGCAAATAATGTATACCAAAGACAACTAAGTTAAGCCTCAGCAGTGTTCTCTTTGTGCATTCTCTTACTCAGCTTATATTTTAAAAGTTGATCCTGATGCTTACTTTCTTTTTTTTTTCCTCCGCGGAACTGGGGATCAAACTCAGGACCTTGCACTTGCCAGGCAGGCACTTGTCCCCTGAGCTATCTCCCTGGCCCCTGATGCTTACCTTCAAAAAGACTTTTCCTACACCCCATGAGAAGAGATGCTTTATCATCAGCAGTCGCTTAGGTTTCTATGGAGGACTCCAGTGTCGGAGGGGTGATGCTGGACAGCTTTTCGTAGTCTTTCCCTATTGTGTTTGTTAGTGCATCACTCCCTGATAATTTGTTTAAATGGTTCAGTCCAAGAGTTTTAACTGTGAGCAAGACAGACCTGGTTTCTGCCTCCTTTTATTCCTTCCTTCATGAACACTTTGAACTCGTGCTTGCCAGCCAGTGCTGGCAAGGTTCAGGGCATGACATGGGCATCTGTGGAGCTAGGGGATGGAATGTGAAGCTGCCACCCAGGGAGAAAGGGGTGCTGCACCTCAGGATGTGGCAGGTGGCCCAGGCACAGTGCCGCCTGTGCACACTGCCCACCACCCTGCAGTGTCTCCTTGGCCTCCTCATAGCACTGCTCCTCGTGTCATCTTTGCTTTCCCAGAAGAAAGTAACACATCAGAGCAGTGCAGAAACTTGTCCACGCACTGACTAGAAAGTGTTCGCGCCTTTGAGGTCAAGGTTCAGTTGTGTGTCCGTTGGCATTCTGCCCCAGATCAGATGTCCTCAGTGGCACAGTGGCCCTGTCCATCCTTTGCATGTAGTGGTCACCATTCTTGTCAAAGCTAAGAGAGAGGAAGGGAGAGTCCATGAACTTCCAACTTCCAGAGCTCCATGCACACCGTATCTGGGAGAACCGTTCACAGTGCCTTTCTTTCCAGGGACAGCATGCAGCAGTCACGTTGGACTGCTGTCCTTGGGTGTCATATGCAGCTTCAACGCTTAGTAGTGACTATGCCACCAGAAGAAGTTCACCAGTTGGTGACAGTCTGGTGGGCTACACTGAGCACAGACCATGAGCTCCAGGATGGGAGATGAGTGTCGTTTTTATGGTGCCTTTTTGCCAGCTCTTAAAAAATTTGTGTAAGAAAACAGTACCTGCTTCGTGTGCTGTTCTGCTTGCGACAGGACACGGAGTTCCCTCCCACTGAGCTTGAGCTCTTACCGGTGCTGTTGTAGCTTTCTGTATTTTCATTCCCACATATGTGACAGATGCACAAACAATGAAGAAAGCAGGATGGCTGTGCACTCGCCGTGGCTGGTAGGATGAGATCCCTCAGGCTCCATGTTTCATGGAGCTGGACGTTGCTGGAAAGATGACTCTAATATGAAGTTGCAAAATGAGCTTGGAGATGAGCAAGGGTTTACATCCCACATGTCTTTGCTGTCACCTTAGTAGACATAAAGTAACATTGGTCATTAAAAGTTCCTTATATTAAAGTACAGAGGGCAGAGGAACAGCAAAGTTAGCCACAGTGTGACCCAGAGGACACAGCCCCGGACCAGCAACCAGAAATCATGTACCAGTCCTGCCCATGCTCAGCCAAGATCTTCTGAAGCGTGCTATGCACATTTTCCACTGCATGGCCTCAGTGTTGTAGCCCTGCGTCCTGGAGAGACCCCCCACCTGAGGTGCCTCTGTCTGCTCATCTGTCTCCCTCCCAGCCCTCACTGAAGGAGCCTGCTGCCAATCAGGGCTCATGCTGAGGCCACAGGGCAGCCCTTGCCTGGTCTCCCTCGAGTCTCGCGGCTGACTGGGCCTTCCTTGCCATGGCCTTTTCACACACCTGGCCCTGTCTGCCCTGGCTGTAGATCCAAACATCTGGGGTGCTGAAGTCCACGGATGCTCACATCCCTCCCACCAAATGGTACCGGCTCTGCGTTTAGTTGTCTGGGATGGCATGATGTTCTTGTGTGCCCCACCCCATGGAGCAGAGCTGTTACACTGGAGCATGGTGAGAGACAGTCTGTGCTTAGCATGGGTGTAGATCTTTCTGAGCACTTGTAACCTGCTGGTCATATCTGGGTGCAGAGCCTGTGCCACCAGCAGCCCGAGTGCTTGCTGGCTGATGCCGGTGCATCCAGGCGGGTGCCCATCAGGGCCGACTTTGGGGACAGGTATTGGCAGAGCAGACACATGCTCACCATCAGATTTTCAGCATTGCATCCAGAAAAGTCCTCACGCCATTGACACTGGAGGTCAGAGCGCAGGGTCTGGGAACCTGGGGGCATCTGGGTTGCTGCTCCAGGCGTGCCCAAGCAGAGGAAGCGGGAATGAAGGTTCAGGCTAGAGGATGGTGCGGAGTTTGTTCTTCAGCCAGTAAAAGTGGCACGCAATAAAGCCCGCAGCTGTGTGGCTCACACTTTATTTTAAATTGGCGTACAAAGGATTTTTAGACTGTGTAGCAGTCCTTCACGCAACCCCTAAGCACACAGATGGAAACCACTGAGTTATGGTCAGACTGTATCTAAGCCTTTGGGTCATGTGCCTCTGGGCTGTCTGTGTGTGCCTCTCAAGACCCAGGGTCCACCTCACCTTGGGTGTCCCTGGTGGGCTCCCCATGTGGTCTCCTGCACTGGGGTTAAACGCACGAGAACTCTTAGGCACATCCACAGACAGCACCCAGGTCTGGTCGTGGCTGTGCTCAGCGCCACAGGCCACTTTACCTTCCGCGCCTGTGTGGCCTGGAGCTCACACTAGCTCCGTTGCAGCCCTGCTGGCCTTCTGTCCTCCTGCCTTGACCTTCAGGCTGAAGAGGAGCCCCTTCCTCTCCTGGGACTGCGTGGCTTCCTGTGCCTTCGGTTACATCAGCATTTATCCCTTGAAGCAGTTTATTGTTGAAGGGTGAAGGGAGGAGTAGGGACTTCCTGTCCTTTTACTTTTTCAGGTAAAATCTCCAAGAAATTCCCACTTGTCTTTTTCCAAGGCTGTGTGCTTCATACATGGATGTTACCTATGTTAAACCTGTGTCACTCTAGCGTAGGAAGCTTGAGTTTTTCAGATGTTTTACTGGAAACATGATCCTCTGGATGAAAGTGTTCTTTGCATTCTTAGTACTTGCTGCTTTGTCTTTAGAATAATGTTCACTGGTTTGGCCTTGCCTCTCGTAGGGGCTATGTTATTACTAATGCTTCCTCTAATGGCTCTTACCAGGAAATGGTTTCCTGTGCGGCTCAGAGTGGGAGTTGGAGCAGAATGTCACTGAGCACATGACCGTGGCCGGCCCGCTGGAGTCTAATTTTTTACTTTGTAGTCAGCAATCTGCCCCATTTTTCTGTTACCCTGGGAATTGTGAAAATAGAAAAGGCACCTCCCCATTCAGCCATTGTTGCTAAGCAACTTAGACTTCTCTGACACTTGTCCTTAAGTACAGAGAACAGGACTGTGAGTCTCTTATTCAAGGTTGTGGAGAGCGTCACTGGCCAGATACCATGCTCGTCCTTTCCAGGGCCACCATGCTGCCATGTGTCAGGAGACAGGAGCCGAGCCTCCACCAAATGGCAAGTGAGGACCTGGACCTGAGGCAGAGGACAGGGACTGCGGACTGAAGCCAGCATCGGAGGGGGTCAGCCAGGGACACCTGTGGTCGGAAGTCCGCTGCTCTTGTCTCAAGTGTGGATTGCTCTGTGCTCATGTCGGTTCCTTGTGTCCTCACCCCGCCCCAGGCTTCTTCCGGCTAGATCCTATTGCTCAGGAAGAATTAGTTTAATTCCTTGTCAGCTTTCTCAGCTTCTCCATCGGCGAAGCACTAACCACACCTGAACTTTCTTCTCCCAACAAACACGCGCTGTACGTGAAGCCTCAAGAGCGATGCTGTGTCCGTGTTCACGTGCCACAGCGTGTGACGGAGTCCAAGGCCGTGCTCTATACGGTGTCGGCAAAGGCCAACCCCAATGGTTAACTGCAGTCAGGGGCCGTGACCTCGGCTTAGGATCCTGAGTCCCCTGGAGCACGGCCGGCATTCAGAGAGAACACTGTGCGCGTGCCCATGCATCTCACCGTGGTGCAGACACAAGCCCAGCTGCACAGAGTGCGGGAGGCGTTCCTCACCGCCCCGCCCAAGCAGCCTGCTGTGGGGTCACAGTGAAGCCGCAGGTCACCATTACACTCTTGGTTGGATGTGACGTGCAGAAGCTGCGGGAGACCTGTGAGCTCTGCAGGGTCTGTCACCTGCATGCTGCACTCTGTCCTTTTGCAGCCTGCGAGGACAGAGGAGGAAGCCAGGCATGAGCCTTTCCCACCCACAGTCCCATCAGTGAGTGCTGCAACATTTAAGTTGTAGCTCTGTGACCCCAGAACCTGAGCCCAAGAGCCTTGTGAGTGTAGAGGGGGCCAGTGTTCATCTATCCTGATCCTCAGATCTGAAATGTCTCATTTTGTATAGTTTCAAACATGCTTTGTAGAACCAGGTTCCGTGCGGTTTTGTGAGAAGCTTTCCCTCAGAGGGAGTCTTCAAGATCAGAATAGTCATTCTGAATGGACTTCTAATTTTGGAGGTGCTGGAAGGTGCTGTGGTGTTCAGCATACATTTTACAAACCACACTCCCTTCTCCCCATGCCACTGGAAACTGAACCCAGGGTCTTTGCACTGAAGTGCATCACCAGAACTATTTCTTTGCTTGGTTATTTTGCAGACAGAGGCTCACTAAGTTGTCCAGGCTAAGCTCAAACTGGTGATCCCCCTGCCTCAGCTTCCCAGCGTGCTGGGTTACAGGTGTGCATTAGCACACTCTGTAGTTTCTGTTTTCCGCACATGTGTGAGGAAACGGAAGGTCTTACCTAAGCAGTAATTTTAAGGCCAGCTGACCAAAAGTTAGTGGAATGCATACAGCAATAGGAGTGAAACGGAGGAAGAAACGTCTTCATGCATCCTTTTCAAAGCTACACCAAAGCAGTGCTTTCACCGTCTGGCTCTCAGGAGGAAGCAGACTGGTGGCGTGGGCTTTCTGTTTACCCCCGACCGCTCCATGCGCCAGCCTGTGCTTCCACTAAGCACCTTTCTTCCTCCCCATCCCTTTCAGGTGTCAGAAACTACTTAAAAGAAGCGCTGGTGAACATAATCGCAGTCCACGCAGAGGTGAGCTGGCCCTGGGGTTCCTAGTGGGGGCATTCGCTGCTTTCCGCAGCACCCTCCCCCTTCCCAGCAATTCTTGGTGTGTAGAAAACATGAGTCAGCTCTCCTACCTATGTGTTTGTGTATGTGTAGCATTTGACTGTGATGCTCTTCTGAAATTGTTTTCTCTGTTAATGAAAAGTAAATTCAGTGAAATGTGACAGGTGACAAGAAAATAGAATGGAAGTATGCCTCCCATTAAAAAGCTTAAGCCCCTTAGCTTGAAATGTGCGTGGTCCTCCCATGGGCCAGAACACAGACAAGCTGACATGTGGGTTGAGGTGCTGGGGCCCACGAAGACGGGAAGCTAGATAAGTGGGCCAGAGAGAGCACCTGGCGGAAGAACTTCCCCAGCGTGATCCAGCACCTTGTTTGCGTCCTCTTCTAGCTGGATCTGAGGCCAGCTGGGAAGAAGAAAGGGAAAGCTGAGGCCAAAACAGAGCAGCAGAGTCAAAGGAATACACTGCTCTTGGCTTCTGAATTGGGTCTAAGCATGAAGCAGCTCGAGCCAAAAGAGTAGTGTAGGGCGCCATAGTTTCCATCTCTTAATAAAACGTAAACACGGACTTCCCTGTGAAAGCGCAGTCCTTATGTCACTGCATACAGGCACTTTATCACCGAGCTCCCTTTGGAGTGAGCACTGCTACTCAGCTGTGGCTAACGGAAAGTGTAAAAATACTGGCTTCCTTTAACATCAGTGCATTGGTGAACTCACGAGTGGAGGATATTTGGGGGACAGCGAGGCTGCAGTGTGGGGCTTCTGCTGGGTGTAACAAGGCAGTGTTCATCAGTGTCCAGAGTTGGTAACAACAGCAGAAACTGGAAATAGCAGAGTGTGGAGAGGGGGAGGGGAAGGGGGAAGGGAGGGGAAGGGAGAAGGAGATGGTGCCTAGAGTTCTCACAGCTCGCCCTGTGATCCTTATGACCAAGTTTTCTTAAATGCTCAAGTCATATTGAGTTGGCCAAAAGAATTAATGCTCAAAGGAATTAATGGCTCATTCCCCCCAAAAAAAGGAAAGACTGTAAACAGTATGACTATAAGTCAAGTAAAATGTTTCATGAAATTTCTAAATATGATAGAAAGTTTGAAAGTGGCAAACTTTAAAGTTAGATCATGTGTGTAAGTGAAAAGAAGTAGAGTATTTTGTGCAGCACATAATAAGACCTGGCTGAGATGCAAAATAGTGAACCCAGTATACGGGGAGGGTACGTGTCTGAGAGGAGAGTCCCACCCAGTCGATTTTTGTTTCTTTGTTTGGGACGATTTTTCGAGACAGGTTCTGGTTGCATTGCCCAAGCTGTGTGTGAACTCTCCAAGCACGCCTATGTCTCGCCCCCTAGCAGCTGGGAAAGCAGCTGTACCCCACTGTGCCTGCTCAGTTTGTTTGTTTGTTTGTTTTGTTTTGTTTTGTTTTTTGGTTGTTGCTGTTTTTGCAGATCCAGGCATCAAACTCAGGACCTTGCACTTGCCAGGCAGGCACTTGCGTCCCTGAGCTGTCTCCCCGGCCCCCCGCTCAGTATTTTTTAATTTGTTGGAGAAACTTTACTTTCAGAATAGGTTTCAGTTTGTCCCTGTCAGCAGCGCCTTTCAAAGTCCTGTTTGCTAGCCCCATGTTAAAGAGCATGACCTGTCCTTGCTGTGTTAGTACAGCTTAATGCAGTTGTCCTTTGTCACTTGAGTCTTTTAGAGCATGGCTTAGAAAAACCTTGGACTGCTTTTGCTCTGCATGTGACTGTATTTCCACAAGTTCCAGCCAGAAAAGTGCTGTTGTCATGCTGGGCCTCTTCCCCCACAGGTGTTCACCATCTCCAAAGCGCTGGTGCCCAGGGTGCTGTCCAGGGTGGTGGAGGCCGTCTCTGAGGAGCTGAGCCGGCTGATGCAGTGCGTGTCATCCTTCAGCAGGCATGGAGCCTTGCAGGTATTGGCATCGCTGGGCATGCTGTGTGGGTACACAACCCCTAGAGTTGTGACGCCTCTCCGTGGCTCTTTGGGGTGCATGGCTTCCCAAGAGCCACGCGCATTCCTCAGGACACAGCACTTGTCAGTGTTCAGTGTAGAGGAGAGCCATGAAGACTAGCGGCGTAATCTGAAGGGCAGTTCCTTTCTCTGCTTATTTTGCAGTTGCCTTCCCTCCATTGTATTTAACAGAAAAATGCCAGGAGCCTATTTTCAGGAAGTACCATGACGTAGCATCCAGTGCAGTACGCACAGAAATCACAGGAGCCGTCCCTGTGCTCCAGCTCCCTGCTCAGGTTCTAGTCAGCGAAATTCCACAGTCAACTTCAGGACTGCTGCGTGTAGTCACTGACAGGGCCGAGGGCCAGGCCTTGCTGTGCGACCCTGCCCAGGAGGGTGGCCGCTGAGCTGGTGTGGGTCCCATCCTGTCCCAGACGTGGAGCAGGAGCCCTGCTTCCACTAGGCTCTGAGGAGATGCCCGGCCTCTGCACCCTCCCCAGCACTTGGGATGCACCAGCTCTCTTACTGACGTAGCTGACGCGGAGAGTGTGAGCGGCAGCCGTTCTGTGAACCACCTTCTCTCCCACATGGTGTCTGCCCGTTGCTGCACAGGAGTGTTTTGTTTTGCCATAGCCTGGGTTATTACTTCCTTTGACAGGTTGAACTTTGGATGTCATTACAAATGAGCATCAAGACCAAGGTCATAAGATTTATTCCTATTTTATGGGTTTTTGTTTTGTTGGACTTTTTGTTTGTTTGTTTGTTTGTTTGTTTGTTTCATAGTACTGGGGTTGAACCCAGGGCTTTGCACCAACTATAGCCCCAGCCCTGCCGCACTTAATTTTTTGAAACAAAATCTCCTTGCATCACTAAGTTGTGCAGGCTAGACTCTTGCAGTCCTCCTGCCTCAGCCTCTCCACTGATGGGATTACAGGAGTGTGCCATCACACTTGCTTTTAGTGTTCTCTTACATAGAAGACTAGGTCTGTTTTGAGGTAATTTTTGTGCTAGTGACAGTTTGCAACTTCATTCCTTTTCATGAGAATGTGCGGTTATCCCAGTATTATTTGTTGAAGGGAGTCCTCTTTCCCCAGCAGGTGGCCTTGTTGCAGATCCTTTGATCAGACACAGCTGTGCTGGCTCTGGACCTGAGTTTCTGTCCTGCTGGTCCATAAGTCTGCCTTGTGTCTTTACCACACTGCTTTGATTGGCGTAGCTTGGTAGGAAGTGTGAAATCTGAAAGTGTGGATCTTCCAAACACGGTCTGTGTCAAGACCCTTTTGTCTACTCTAGGTTCCTTATATTTTGAAACAGATTTTAAGATCAGTTGTCACTTTCCATTACGAACAGAAGTGTGGCTGTGATTCTGTTAGAGCCGATTTGGCTTCTAGCATGGGAGGCAGGTGGCCCACGCAGAGCCCTGGTGTGAGGCAGGACCTGGGTCGAAGCTTGCTCCTGTGCTGCTCACAGGGATGGTAGTAGATGACCCATCACATAGTCAGACTGGACCACATGCTCACTGCCAGCCAAAGAGGAGGTCTGCATAGCCAGTTAGTTCCTCTGGCAGCTTGGGGGCAGTGGTCCCCAAGTGCTGTTGCTCCTCACCCTTGAGCTGTAGAGATTGGACACTTTACCTGCCTGTTGTCACATCTTTTCTCTTTTTCAGGCGAGACTTGAAATCTGTGCTTTGAGAGACACTGTGGCTGTTTACCTGACGCCAGAAAGCAAGTAAGAGGCCGGGGTTGTCCAGTGCATGGTGTGCTTTGTGACTGTGACTGAGCAAGCAGGTGCCCATGTGCGTGTGCTGCGCTGAGGCTCACACGTGGTCCATTGTTCAGCTAAACAGTGTGTGCCTACACTAAGCCAAGGGCCAGGAAGGCAGCTGCTTGCAGCACAGTGTAAGGGAAAGTAGTTTAATAGAACTTTGTTTTCTGGCATAAATATGTCTCTAGAACAACATGGCAGCTCTGCGTATTTCTTTACAAAGAAGAGAAAAAGAATGAGTCTTAGTGTGTTCACAGCAGACTTGAAGGACAGTTGTAAATATCCGTGTTAGAGGAAGACTTGTGGTTTCTCTGAAAATTTTTGTAGTGGAAATTTGATCATAACGTTGAGCTGTTTTGAATGAAAGTCAGGATTTCCTACCATTGAAAACCAGTAGGTGAAGTGAAATAGAGCAATTTGCCTATACAAATGTTTGCCACATGTGCAGTCTCACCTGTTGCAGTCGGTGTGCCTGAGAAGCCACGTAATGTGCAGATCAAGTGTTGAAGGACAGAAACTACTAACTCATTTCCGGCGCCTGGTGACTTGGTGTGTGCTATCAGTGTGGTGTCACCATTACAACTGAAGACGTCTGAGGTTTTTCTTAATGAAGTTGCACCTCTTTCCTGTTGGCCGTGACTCCTGAAGGCGCTGTTGCACCATACCTTTCCACCCCCGTTGTTCTGCACAAAGCACTGTGCAGGAGATGGAAACCCAGTCTTTGTCTGCTTGGAGTGAGGGCTTATCTCACCCGTGAACTTAACCTCCCAGAATCTTAAGGTTTTCATCTGGAAAAGGGAGGTAATCCCTGGCTGAGTAATCTCACTAAAATGCTCGAAACAAGGAGTGCCTTGTGTTTCTTTCTGTGGAGGTTGAGGGATTGGTATATTTGTATATATGCAGTGGAGTATCTCAGGAGTGGTACCCAAGTCTAGGCATGGAGTCAGTTTGTTTCATGTACGTCCTGTCCGCGTAACCTGCGCTCTTTACTTACGTTTTCTGTCATCAGTGTTACCCATTTCTTCCATTCGTACTTCACGTTAGCATGTATTTGCAATGTGTAGTGATTACATGCTGACTGGGAGCTGGCACCTTACATAACAACATGTCTTGGTTCTTTTCTCCTCCACTCCCTGCCTCCTCTTGTTTTAAATGATACACTTAACGCCTTTGCATTTGTTGTGGGATCTCCTACTGTGGCCTCAAAATGGTGCTGGAGAAGTTTCAGGGTGGAGCAGGCCGGGTTTCAGATTCTCAGGTCCAGGCTGCCCAGCCTGCAGTTCCCCAGCACCTAACCAACAAGGTGTCGAGTCCCCTACTAGAGGACTGCGTCATAACTAGTGGCGGCGTGGTCTTCACAGTCGTCACTGTCGTTAGCACAGTGAAGGACTGCGGTGTTTCTGTGGCTTGAGAGGAGGTCTATGAGAAGTGGGTGATGGAGGAGTCACTGGCCGCTGGCCTTGGTGGTGTGGGCTGCAACGAGCCCTGGGCCGGGCGTCTTCCTCCCGCGCTGCTGGGAGAGCTGCAGACCTGGATGTTGCCCAAGAATGTGTTTTGTGCAGATGAGAAGATGTGTTTATGACAGAGCCACAGGTCCCCTTAAAATTACTGCATTTCCTCCCTCAGCCATCAGGAGACAGGATGAGAGAAAAGCTCAAAACCTGTACCCTAGCGGACCATACAAGTTACTACTAAACCTTCTCCCCAGCGTGCTTTTCCCTTGGTTGAGCTGTGTTTCTGATACCTTCTGTTTGCAAAAGCTAAACATACCAAATAGGTGGTCTTCAGATTCATTCACTCTTCAGATTCATTCAATATGATATTTCTCATATAAAGAAATAATACTGAACTTTTAGATTTATGAAAATAAAAGTATACTTCGAAATATAGAAAGACGTAGCTCTCCATTTCCCTGCACTCATAGAGGTGGGATCTTTGTGTTACACGATGGGGCTGGAATTCAAGTCAGGGCCTGAGCCGGCCCTGGTGTGGAAGGTCGTGGGGCCGATACCACCGCTTCCAGGTCCTCCTCTCTGACAGCTGTTTGTTCATAGCTCGGCTTTGTCTGGGAAAGTAAGACCTTGTCAGAGCTGTGCCCATCTGCTCCAGGTGTGGCTCCGCAGAGCAGCATCCTCTGGTCGGGCCCGGGGCTCCTGTGCCGATGCTTGCTGGGAGCCCGGGCCTCTCTGGTGCTGCTTCTTCTGCTTTCACGCTGATTCGCTCTCTCACTTCACTTGCTTCCCTGGCCTGTGCAGGTTCCATGCTTTTGGCTGTGCTTGCAAATCTCCTAGCAGCCCTCTTTGCTCCCTGGAGCTGAGATCTGTCTGTGGTGACCGAGACGTGTCATATTTGTTCCAGGTCCAGTTTCAAACAGGCTTTGGAAGCCCTGCCTCAGCTCTCAAGTGGAGCAGATAAAAAGTAAGTTCTGCGCACACCACCTCTGCGCGCACCGCCTGGGAGCTGGGAGCTGGGAGCTGGCAGCTGGGGTAGGCGTGAATGGGCGGCCCCCAGGGAGCCACAGCACCGATTCTGGTGGGAGGGAGTGTGAGATGCGCGGCCTCTAGTGGTGTGCTGCAGTCTGTGCCCTGCTTGTCCTCCAGCTGCTGACGTATGGGAAAGCCTTTCTTCTAGGTTGGGACTAATTTAGAAGTGAGCCCTTTTTGAATTATAAGTAACTGGTACAGAGGATACACCTCAGTGGCATAAGCACCTGCTTGGCAAGCAGAAGGTCTTGAGTTCAAT
>PVKN010000633.1:0-28310 GCA_004027915.1 Capromys pilorides
GCAGGTGAGGCACCATGTTTCCCTCCTGTTCTGTGTCTGGCCCAGGGTGCCACACTGTGGGGACAGGACAGTTTCTCAGACTTCCCTTTTTGATGACTTTCGACAGTTTTTAAAAGTATTATGGCTGGGGGGCCGGCGAGATGGTTCAGTGGTCTAAAGCGCCTGCTTAGGAGGGCTCAGGCGACTGCGGGGACTGCAGTTCGATCCCCGGCACCACATGCTGCGCCAGCACCACCACCAGGGCAGGCTGAGCCAGCCACAAAGTGAATAAATAAAGAAACAAACAAACACAACAAGCAAAACAAATAAATAAATAAAATTAAAAAAAAAAAAATATTATGGCTGGGTCAGCCTGCCCTGAGGGTGGGGCTGGCGCAGCATGTGGTACCAGGGGTCAAACTGCGGTCCCTGCGGTTGCCTCACCTTGCCTAAGCAGGCACTTCAGACCGCTGAGCCATCTCATCGGCCCCAGACTTTTGACAGGTTTTTTTTTTTTTTTTTGCGGGACCAGGGTTCAAACTCACAACCTTGCACTTGTCAGGAAGGCACTTGTGCCATGGAGGTATCTCCCCGGCCCCCCTTGACAGTTTTGATGGTCTACTGTTACCCCCTTGTGGGGCTCAGGTAGTGTTTTTGTCAGAGTTGCCCCAGGGGCAAGGACTTGGGGAGGTGACCTCCACGGTGAGCTGCCATCCCATCATGCAGTGAAGGTGGTCCTCGGGGGTATCTGGTTGGCATGTGAGGACACGGGGAGGCTGCCTGGTCCTTATGCACACCTGTCCATCCTGCATTCTGAGGTGGCTGCCTGGACCCACGGGTGTTGTGCACACGCTGGGCAGGTTTGTGGTCTTGGCAGCTGGAGGACGGCAGTCCTCACTGTGGTTTGCAGGTGACGCTGGCCTTGCTTGGAGTTGGGGAGCAGGCCTACCTCTCCCTGGGCGAAGTCTCTGCTCACGCTGTTCTGTGTGCTCTTCTTGGAGACTTGTCACCATGTTCCTCCCTGAAGGGAGGTCAGCAGGACATGTGTAGGCACCAGAGGCAGGAGGGATGCTGGTGCTGGCACCAGTTCAGGCTCTGCTATTCTGTGGCTCAGGCCCTCAAGTGCCTGCACCACACACTTGCCTGTCCTGGGCCCTGATGGCCCCCAGCTCATTTTGGTGTAGGGGGCCACATACACCCCTGACCTCACCCATCCTTCCTTGTCCCATAAAGACTCAGCATACGGATGCTGCTGGCTCCTTCAAATAGAAATAAAGATTCACTCTAACCTATTCCAGAAATGGTACTTAGAACCTGGAGTAATGGCTGCAGAACTGCGATCACATGAGCAGCCCCTGCCCAGCCCCACAGCCCCTGTGCTTAGGCCTCCTGGGCCCACCATGGTGCAAGATGCACACGGCAGCTGGGCCCTGGAGTGGACCTGGGCTGTCTGCAGTCTCAGACCTGTGGCCGTGCCATCCCCCCCCACACACATACACAGTGGAGGTGACAAGAAAGTGTGCATGTCGGGACCACCGGAGAGGGTCAGCAGGTGTTCTGGGTGGTGATCCAGACGTGGAGGATCAGCCTTTCCGTTCTGTGACTGTGCTCATCTTTCCTAAGTGCTTCTCCCTGATTTCTGAGCAGAGCATGCTGGCTGGCTTTGAGTTACCCTCCCTGCGGCATCCCCACTCCTGCTGCAGTGGCCACCGTGGTCTCCTTGGCTTGTCCCTTTAAACCCTAAGACCAGCCCCTGTCCAGTGAGGTTCTGGGGCACTGACTGGGGGGTTGCTGCATGCTGGATTGCATCAGCAGCATACCGTGAGGGGTGCTGAACCCCTGGCTACTGCACAGAGGCTCCACACCTCTGCTGAGGTGGGCGGACATCGCTAGGGCTGGGCCCCAGTAATGGAGTCCCAGAGCAAGTCTCCAGGAAGAACGATGGCTAGGTTTCAAAAATCCCATCCCAGCTGCTCACCTCTGTGGCCTCTGTGGCAGAAAAGCAAAATGTGTTCTGACTGCCAGGCCCCATAGAGTGGGCAGCGGGGCTTTTCTCTTGACATAGAAGCCAGGAGGAGCTCAGGTTACGCTGGAGGAGTGGTAATGGATGCACAGAGGGGAGGAGGAGGGTCCCCATGGGGCCGGGCTGGTGGGAGCAGGGAGCAGGTGGGCTTGAATCCCCCAGGGCAGGCCCTGTGCCTGCCGCACGTCCCTGAGGACTCTGGTGGCAGAGCACTCCTGCAGTCTCTTGGGGTGGCTCTAAGAGGCCCCTTTGGGAAAGGAGGCCAAGCTCTATTGAGGTCCCAGGGAGCTACCCCCACACCCAGGGCACAGGGCCTGCCAGAGGAGATGGCACCTATGGGTGCCTGTCTACTCGTTTCCCTTAAGGTTTCTTCTGAAGGACTTCATGAAAGTGTTTTTTGAGTTAGTGATGGGATGGGGGCGATGCATTGAATGAAGCATGCAAGTTGCTTGTCTTTGACTCAAACCAGGAGGCTGAGATCCTTTTGGCCTGAGAGTCCCTCTGCAGCCCTTCTCTCCTCCCCAGCAGCCCTGGTCTCCCATGACCTCCTCAGTTCTTCTGGCTCGCCTGAGTCCTGTCTGTGTACCGCCTGGCTGGTGCCATCGTGGCCGGCAGTGTGAAAGCTCAGTAGGGCAGTCACTTGTGTAAATCTGTCATTTCCCGTCTTCTCTCGCTGCCTTGGCCCTGGCTGGTGTCTAGAGTGGGTGGCCTGCGGGGGGGAGAGGGGGGCTGAGGGAGGAAGCAGCAGCGATGTGGGCGAGCTCTCGTGCTTGGCCTGACTGAGGCTCCATTAGCCTGTGGTTTTCAGCAAGGATGTGCTGATGTATTACTGTCTGGGGCTGCTGCTCCGTTGGTGCGTCAGCAGGCAGGGCCTGTGGGCCCCTGGTCCTTGTGTCCCATATCAGCTGGGTACGTGCAGTGGCTGCACAGCTGGGAGTGGCCTGGCCTGGCTGTGCCTCTGTTCCCCTCGCCAGCTTTGGGTGTTGTACACCATGAGGGCCTAGGCAGCAGCTACTGGGCTGCCTTTGAACACTTGCAAGCTTGCTTGCTTCTATCTGTAGTTCAGAGATAGAACCACAGAATCACCTGGGGTGGGGTGGAGCACAGGGCTGGGGGAGCCAGCACCCAGTGCCACCACTGTATCCACTGGCTCTGCAGAAGCTGGCAGTGGGCCACAGCAAGGTCCTATGCTTTTTTGCTCCTGGGTATAGCAGTTTGTCCATCTTGAGTTACTAGGGCTCCTTGTTGGTACCCATGGAAGTGGCTGAGCTCAGTCACAGGGCTTGGACTTCAGGATTTCTTGCTTATTAGAAACATACACAACAGCACAGAGTTTGGAAACCCTTTCAAGTGGATTTGCATTCCCTTCAGCAGCTTGGCCTCAGTGTGCTTGTGGGAAGCAGCTACCCTTGAGGGCAGGAGACCAGTTGAAGCGTGCCTCTGAGTTCAGACCCCATCCTGGGGTACTGTGCGAGGCCACACCAGCCCCTGCCATCAGGCCATCTGGTCTGTGTGCCCGCAAGCAGCTCTGGTCTCCCCATAGAAGGTCCCGCCCACGAATGCAAGGCTGAGGGGAGGTGGCCTATTTGCTGCCTGCCTGCTCAGCCTCAGAATCCAGGAGCCCAAGAAGCACCCCCTCTGACTGAACCGGCTTGTTCCACTGGGGGCCCCTGCAGGTGCCTTAGTCTCAGCTGCCAGCCCCAAGGTCATCATCCTGTCTGGCATCCATTGAGGCCCTTTGAGGGTGTTGCCTAGGGCCCTTCAAGACATGGCCCTGCTGGCTGTGGACAGTGAGCAGGTGGCATGGTGCAAGGCTCCTCATGCATGTGCTGGGCTGGCTGGGTAGGGCCCCCCCGGAATCTGAGCCTTCAAGGGCATAGCTTCACTCACCAGGCAACCCCAGGAGGCTGATCCTGTCTTCCTTAGAGACCAGAGGAGGAAGCCAGGAGACCCTGATCTTGGGGAGGACGGAAACTATAGCCAAGTGCCCTGGGGAGCTGCGGGCCTGTATGTTTGTGGGGCAACTCCTCAGGAGTGAGCTGGCCGGGTCCTAGGGGGCACAGTGGCTCCTCTTGTCCTGGAGGGGCACACCCTCTTCTCAGGCTGCTGTCGTCACCGGGCCTTGACCTCTTCCCCTCACCTTTGCTCTCAGTGCCATAGGAACCAAGACCTTCGCCCTCATTGGGAGCTGTGTGGAATAGAATGGGGCCCAGGTCTTAGAGCTGTGCTGGTGCCATACCTATGCAAGGGGGTTGGTTGGGTCTCCTCGGGGTTGGGGTGTGCAGTTGGGGCGTTCCACAGACATTGTGTGTGGAGGTGGGAGAGTCAGGTGCTGCTCCGCCCCCACACTGCCACAGCCTCCTGGCAGAAGGGGGCTTAGAGGGGTGGTGCACAGTGCAGGAAGCAGTTGGCTCTCCCGGAGCAGCACCTCTTGTCTCAAGGCCTGTGTGTTGAGGAGGCTTTGGTCTTTGTGCTCAGTAAAGGCTATCCGTGGCCACCGTGGCTGGGGTGACTGTCGATACTGTCTGTGACTTTATACAGCATGAGAGGAGGCAGGTGTGTACTGTGCCCCTTGGAGCTTGTGCCTCCCAGCTCCCCTGGTATGTTTTTGCCCATTCTTAAATGAGTTCTGTCTTGCCTCAAGATGGCTGCAGCATGCCCTGAGGCTTGTGCTCACTCTGTGTATCTTAGTGGACCACAGACAGGGAGCTGCTAGGTTGTAGTTTTTCATACCTCTTCGTTGGGATCCCGCTGCTTACGTGGACTTTGGCAAATGTGAGTAGAGTAGGTGGGTGAGCGAATGAATGAATGAATGAATGAATGAATGAATGAATGAATGAATGAATGGGAGAGATCAGCTCCACCCTCCCCAACACTCGCAAAGGTCTGAGCCCCAGGGACAGACAGCCCTGCATTTGCTCAGTGAGATCCCTGAACCCCAGCGCAGGCTGGGTGGTGCTCAGTGTGGATCCTGGGGTGAGCAGCAGGAGCGTCACCTGCGCGGCAGCTGCCGGCACAGTCCTGCCTCCCTCCAGAGGCTCTGTCGTCTTGGGGCAGCTCCCTGGATTTCTGGTGCTCTGTGAGCCTTGATGCTGATAACAGCCTGGCCTGCTTCCAGGGATCTTTGTAGGTCACACAGAATCTCTTTTGATCACTGTTTATTTAATAAGGGTTTTCAAAGATGGGGAGGTGGGATTAGTTTGTCATACTTGCCGTGAAATACACGTAGCTTCCAAATAAAGTTTGAGATAGCAGCCCGAGGCAGCAGGCATGGGGCTGGCTGGGGTGGACACTGACGCTCCCAGCGCGTGGGCTAGGCTGCCTGCTTTTATTCTGGCTTTAAAAGTCAGCTGTGAAAGAATCCTGGAGTCATTCCAAACCACCTTTTTTCCTCCATGATTTAAAAACTCTCCAGAAAAGTATAGTATTAAGAATCTTAAAGGTGCCCCCCTCAAAAAAAAAAAAAAAAAAAAAAAAAATTGAGATTAGGAAAAGTTTTTCATTTTGAAAACTAGACAGGCTAGTGGCCTCCTCAGGGCTTGAGAGAGGTGACCCCAGGCCTGGTACCTGTGCATAGTCTCTGTGAGTAGTGCCACACAGGAAATGGCTGCAGCCCCAGGGAGCCTGGCGCCTCCATTTTCTGACAGCACCTGAACTCTTACCTCCCTTTTCAAAATGAAGGCTGTGTGTCACAAACCGGTTAGAACTGCCCGTTGCCATGGTTTTCACGTTGGAAGGCACAGTTAAAGGGTCACATGACCAAGGAGGGAAATGCCTTTGTCACATGACTTTTTGGTGGCCTGATTAGCATACAGGAAGTTCACTCCCTGCTGGCTGCTGGGATGCTGAGTGATCATTGATGGGCGGTGACATCATCTCTTGGATAAGTTATTGATCAGTCTCAGGCCAAGCTGGGGTAGATAGCACTGAGGTCAGGCTGGCCTTCACAGGAAACTTGAAGTGCAACACCTCTCTGGCCCTGCCCTCTGGCCCCAAGTGGCCTCCAGTTTCTTTGGGCGTCTCACCTCTGTGAGTGGTCCATGCCCTCCCCTCTTGAGGAAAGCCCCTGCTTCTGGTGTGTCCTCCTGCCACCATGCTGCCTGAGCTGGGCAGCCTGTCTTCTGTACTATTTGAGGTGCCCCGGCCCTGCCTCTCAGTTCACCCATCTTTCTGGGACCCCACCTGGTGGTGAGCAGCTGGACCCATAGGTCCCTCCCTGCCTCAGAGGTGTTGTGCCTCTCTGCCTGCATCCAGAGAACCTGGAATTGGAGCTACCAGGTCACCCTGAAAGTCGATCTTGGGCAGCACGGGGCCTTCGGTAAGGAGCCACAGACCTGCTAGTGGCCTGATGAGCCTCAAGTGAGATGTTGGGGTGAGTCCAATAAACTCCCTGTGGACTTGGACAGCCCCTTTCCGCCCAGACCCTGGGCGCGGTGCCCTTCAAGTTGGTGGCTGTCTAGTTGAACCCAACGTGGGCCGGAGGGAGTATGCTGGTGGCTGGGGGGTGGGGTAACGGCAGACGGGAGCGTGGGCTGCAGTCAGTCGCGACTACCAGTCCAGGAGGCTGCTCCTGCGCCCATGGTCCCAGATCCCTCCCTGAAGCCCCGACCGACCTCATCACAATGTCCCCAGTCTGCACAGTAGGCAAAGCAGGGACAACTTAGAGCTGTGACTTCGTGCTAACTTTATCTAAGTTTGTCCTGTGGATCACAGTGCCACCTATTGGGCATATTGTGTATTTGACTGCTTTCCCTTAGATTACAAAAAAGGAGGCTCTGGTTTCTTCAGAACAAATCCTCAGTGAGATTCCTCAGGGAAGCTGTGTAGCATGCCATCACAGACTTGGCTGCATGGCAGGGCCCAAGTACATGCTTCACAAGAAGAGAACCAAGTGTCCTGTGTCCACTTGGGCTAATGATGGCATGTACGTGGTTTGCACGGAATGGTCACTTGTTGTTGGAGTCCAATACTTAGACCCTGAACCCTATCCTAACAGACGTAAGAGGAAAGCCACAGGGGCCTCCTGGTGTCCTGGCCCTGCTCAGCCGTAGTGCGCGTCATGGTCAGTAGTAAAGAATAGGCCCCTGCCAGCAACCTGGGGGTGAAGGGGCTCTCTACAGCAGGAGCAGAGGGGCCTGGACTGAGACAACTTTGGGGGTTGCAGGCAGTGGCCCTCACAGGGTTGGTGTGGGGTGTAGTGCGGAGCCAGGCAGGTGGGTTGGGAGCTGCGCAGGTGTTCGTCGATGTTATCATTGCTGTCAGAACCCACCACCCCTCCTGCCACGTTTTTGCCCTCCAAGGTTGCAACCCACAGTGTGTACAGGTCCTCTGGTGCTGGAGGGGAGCTCCCAATCAGATGGTGTCCAGCACAGGTAGTGACATGTGGAGCTGGCAGTGGCCCAGGCCCAGGCCCAGGCCGGGCCCAAGAATTGGAGTGGAGTGCTGCCTGTGTTGCGAGGCCTGGCCCGGCACAGTCCTGCCTGCCAGCGCATGCCGCTGGCGCTCAGATGCTTGCTCTGCTCACCCCACTGCCTCTGCCCACAGCGACATGAAGTCTGAGAGGAGGCCGCCCTCGCCCGACGTGATCGTGCTCTCTGACAATGAGCAGCCTTCCAGCCCGCGTGTGAATGGGCTGACCAAGGTGGCCTTGAAGGAGACCAGCACCGAGGCCCTCCTGGTGAGTCCCGAGTGGGAGGCCCAGCGCATGGGGTGAGGCCCCTGCCGAGCACGCGTGTGTCCAGCCCTGGTGTCCTGTCCTTGCAGAAAAGTAGTCCTGAGGAACGGGAAAGGGTGATCAAGCAGCTGAAAGAAGAGCTAAGACTAGAAGAAGCAAAACTCGTTCTGTTGAAAAAACTTCGGCAGAGTCAGATACAAAAGGAAGCCACCACCCAGAAGGTGCGTACTGCCGGTAGTCGGTGGCAAGGGAAGGCAGTCCTGGGGAGTGTCTGGTCTTCCATGGACCTGTCCAGGGCCTGCGCTGGGGTGTGCAGCTGTCACAAGGGTGTTGCAGTCTCCGGAGCTCTTGTGTGGAAGCTCTCCTGCCTGGCAGGTGGCTGTGTCCACTGCTGGCTCTATGTTGGCATCTCTACCCCTTAGGCCGAGTGCCTGCTCCCCGGGTCCTGCAGAACACAGCCCAGGAGCCCTGCTCTGGCCCTGCCTCCCAGAGCTGAGTCCTTCTCTTCTGTTGCTTTGTGCAGTCCGGAGTGTAGTGTGCGCTGCCTCGGGTTGGGTTGGGAGCCTCTGGCCGGGAGTACAGTTCAGGCTTTGTCTTCTTTACCTGTACAGGGCCTGTCACTGGCTCTTCCTGGGGCATACATGACTATAATAAACACTTCTGGTGGACTTGGGGTACGGCTCAGTGGTAGAGTGCTACTCGGCATGCGCGAGGCTCTGTCATCACTGGGCGTCCTGCCCGTGCACGGCAGGCTGGCTCCTGGGCCGTGGATGTCGGGTGGGTTTGCTGGAGCGCCTCTCCTGGGGCCTGTGCAGTGGCCCAGCTACTGCCACAGAGGGACCCATTGTCAGGCTGACAGCAAAACCCTTGAGAGCCCAGAGCAGGAGGAAACGAGGACTGTCAGCAGAAGTACCTGTTGGGGCCCTCACACCCGTGTGTTTCCCTCTCCCACAGCCTGCGGGTGCTGCTGGAAGTGCTGTGACCACCCCTCCCCCACTCGTACG
Source organism: Capromys pilorides (assembly GCA_004027915.1). Taxonomy (NCBI): domain Eukaryota; kingdom Metazoa; phylum Chordata; class Mammalia; order Rodentia; family Capromyidae; genus Capromys; species Capromys pilorides. Next base: position 8,681 of record PVKN010000633.1, read on the forward strand.
GGGCACCCAGAACCTTCCTGTAGGCAAGACATCGATACAGGTCAGTGTCCCCTGTGTGTCAGCCAAGAGGCCATGGTGCTGATTCTGGCTACACTTGGGCAGGGCCTGGGCTCCCAAAGCCAAAAGCTGCTGGCTCAAGAGAGAGCTGTGCACAGGTCCCCTAGACCAGGCCACTGCTTGATGTCACAGGGTGGGGGGGTCTGTGACACCTCTGCCAACCACAGGCTGACTTCCGCTGGCCCTACCCACAGGCTGGCACCTGTGGAATCTTGGTTCCACACATCCTCCCTTGCTCCTAAGAGAGTCCAGGTTCCCAGTCTCTTAGTGGTGTGCACATTGAGAATAAATACACATTTTATCTAGATTCTTTTTTTTTTTTTAAACTAGCATCGTACATTTCTAAAATTCAAAAAGTTAAAAAGCCAGGCAATCATGAGCATTTGTGTCATTGACAGACCTCTTCCCGAATGCCGGGCAACATCATCCCGCCACCCCTGGTCCGTGGCGGGCAGCAGGTATCCTCCAAGCTGGGGCCGCAGGCCAGCTCACAGGTCGTCATGCCCCCACTTGTCAGGGGGGCCCAGGTACGCAGGGCCAGGCCGCAGTGGGTGCCAGCCCCTGGGGAGGAAGGCCCACCCTGCCCCAGGACCCCGGGGCCTGGCTCAGTGTCTCTTTATCCCTGTCCCACAGCAGATCCACAATATCAGACAACATTCCAGCACAGGACCACCCCCCCTGCTCCTGGCACCCCGTGCCTCTGTGCCCAGTGTGCAAATTCAGGGACAGAGAATTATCCAGCAGGGACTGATCCGTGTTGCCAATGTCTCCAATGCCAGTCTGCTCGTCAACATCCCACAGGTAGGGCGTGTGTGTGTGTGTGTGTGTGTATACACACAGGGTGTGTTTTTTTTGTTTGTTTTTTTGTTTTTGTGGGACCTGGGTTCGAACTCGCTACCTTGCACTTGCCAGGCAAGCACTTGTGCCACGGAGCTGTCTCCCTGGCCCCTTGCAGAGTGTTTCTTTAAGGCACTGTGCTATCCGTAAGAGTGGGGGACTCAAGCCCCTGGCCGACACCTTAGGGCCACATGGCGAAGGCAGGAGGTGGCCATGGCTGAGGGCTGGGGACCGTGGCCCAGGGAGCCGTGGCCTGGAGCCACCCAGGTGCAGAGCCCTTCTCCTGCAGGCTCAGGCCTGCGGTGTCCGTGGATACCCCCATGGTCCACATTGTCTGTTCTCAGCCTTGAGTTCTTTTTCTCTACACAGAGCCTCAGAGGTGGGAGCAGCAGAGGGAGAGAAGGGTTGGGGTGGCTGGGAGTAGGAGCCCAGCTGACAGGAAGTTACGGGCTCTGCGGGCCCTTTGCCGACACGCTTCCTCGAGCTCTGCCTTCTTTGGCAAGGCTTCCATCGCTGCCCTCCCCAGCCAGGAGAGGGCGCGAGCCTCCCTGAGTAGCCTCTGTCTGTCCCTGCCTTTGCTAACTGGAGCCCAACCGCAGAGCCAGGGCCAGTCCACCCTGCTGCTGGGGCACTGAGGGTGGGCAGGGGCAGGCGGCGGTAGGCCTAGGGCTGGCCAGGAGGGAGCGAGTGGCCTCTCAGTCGTGCGTTGGGCAGGTCCCTAGCTGTGCTTCTTTGTCCAAGGTTGGGGCGCAAACTCTTGTCTTATTTCCAGCAGGATCCTCAACCTAGAGTGAGAGCAGTTGAGGGGCACGTAGAGCCAGCACTGGGGGTCCAGGGGCATAGAGGGTGGGGAGCACAGAGGCATGCGGGGCAGGTGGATCTGGAGCTGCCCCACTGCACTCAGATGAAACTGGCGTGGGCGCCCCAGCAAAGTTGCTTACGGGGCATGGCGCAGCCTTGCCACGAAGGATGTGCTGGCATCTGGGCTTTGGGGGTGTGGATGGGGCATTTTAGGTCACTTTCCTTGCGGCCTGCTGACTCCCAAGACCTATTGACTATCAGCTAGCTCTTGCCTCGTTGCTCGTCTTCCGTGTGAGTGCCTGGCAGGCACTCATTACTGAGCCACAGCCCAGGCCTGTGTGTCACACATGGCGCTGGTGTGGATGCGTGGTGGCTGTGGGCCAGTGGGCATGCTGGATGCCCCAATAGGCTGTCTCTCTGCAGGCCACCCCCACCTCTCTGAAGGGGACAACAGCTGCCTCTGCCCAGGCCAACTCCACACCCACCAGCGTGGCCTCTGTGGTGGCCTCTGCTGAGTCTCCAGCCAGCCGGCAGGCGGCAGCTAAGCTCGCCTTGCGCAAGCAGCTGGAGAAGACGCTGCTGGAGATCCCCCCGCCCAAGCCCCCTGCCCCGGAGATGAACTTTCTGCCCAGCGCTGCCAACAACGAGTTCATCTACCTGGTCGGCCTGGAAGAGGTGGTGCAGAACCTGCTGGAGACGCAAGGTAGGTACCAGGTGCCACAGGCTCGCCCTCTGCCCTGCCATGAAGTGAGACAGCCCTGTGCCAGAGAGGCCTGTGGCCTGGGGGGGAAGGACTGTCACCCCCTTCCCCACCTGGTCCAGCCTTCTGCAGACCTGCAGGAGGTAGTGGGGGGAATCCCTTGTCGCCCTGTTCCCTTGCCTACCTTCTTGGGGAACAGGGTCATGGTGAACATCAGTATTGGAGACAAGAGGTGAGTGGCTGAGATGGCCTAGGAGGACCTGCGCCTCAGGTGCAGGGGCTGAGCCCGAGTTCCAGGTGAGATTCATAGCCAAATGCCCCTGGAATCTCTTCTCAGGGTCACCTTGGGCTTGGAATAGGAGGTGGCAGAAGTGCCCAGCAGGCTCGGCCTTGCCCTGTCCCTAGCTCAGGCCGTAGCAGCTCCTCCAGCCAGGCAGGGGCTCTCCCTGCTCACCCTCAGGCGTGGAGTCGAGCAGAGCAGGGCCTTGCGCCCCTCCAGCCTGGCGTCATCAGGCAGTCTAGCTGCACCTGGTGCCTATTGCTGGGTGTTGTCCTGGTGGGAGTCACTCTCCAGACCAGCACCCCTGTTGCCTCTTGCATCGGGGCTCAGGGCAGAAGTGAGACCTGAGAGGGTCCCTCCCACAGCTGATAGTGACCTGCCCCTTGGCGGGCTCCGTCCACCTCTTCCTGGAGGGCGGCTGTGTGCAGGGAGATGGGAGTTTGCCCATCGACCGCTTGAGCAGCTGATGTGTACTGTCTGCTTCGTGGGGCGGGGGTTCCCCCGCCCCGCACTACTTCCTGCAGGTCTACAGGAAGCTGGGCCAGGTAGGCAAGGGAGGTGGCAGTCCTAAGCATCCATCCTGGCTGTGCAGTTTGGTGACCAGGAGGCTGTTAGGCCCCGGGCGTGCAACCCCAGGATGGTGGGGCAGAACCTCAGGAGAGCACTGTGCAGCTAGGGCTCTTCCCTGCCACCCTGGCTCCGTAGTGCCTGCTGCCCACACTGCTCTCCGCCTCCCCGTGTGTTTTAGTTACTATTATGTCGTTGCGGGTACAAATACCCGCCCTTAGGGGAGGAAAGGTTTATTTAGCTCACAGTTCCTGGAGGTTTCAAGACGCTGCCCCCGCTTTATAGGGACTGGAGGAGGGACTGCGGCGCTGCTGCGTCCAGGAGGATCGGCTCCATATCTCCGCGCGAAACCACCACCTGCGGGGGTGGAGGGTGGGGTGGGGGTGGGGTGTGTGCAGGGGGCTCTGACAGCGCGTGTGGTCAGTTTTAATGGTTCGAGCTTTTCTTAGCCACACCCCTCAAGCCTAGCACTTGGCAGCCCCATGATTTACATGAGGCTTTGAGGGGACAGCTAGATACAAGCTGCAACATTCCGCCGCTGGACCCCCAAAGACTCATGTACATCCCTTTCTGCAGAAGGCAGTTTAGTCCATCTCTAAGAGTTGCCAAAGTCCCTACAGTTTCAGCATTGCTGAAAAGTCCCAAGTTTCCTCCAAGATCCAAGGCAAACTCTCAACTGTGAGCACCTACACAAATGAAAAATTACATACATCAAACATTCAAAGGCAGAAGATAAGCATTGCCCTTCCAAAAGGTATACACAGGAGGACACAAACCACTGGGGCCAAAACAAGCCCAAAATCCAGCAGGCAAACATCGAGTCCTATACTTCCATGTGGAACATCCGAAGCAATCTGTGGCAAATTGTGAGCGCCATGTGGCTCCACCCCTGTGGCACTCTTGGTGGTAGCTCCCACAGCTTCTCTCTTAGGCTGGCTAGGCTCCCTCTGTGCAGTTTCCTTTGATGATCCATATTCCTGGCTTTTCCAAACTTTGGGGTTTCCATGGAGTAGGCTTCTCTGTCACGCCTTCACATGCTGCCCTCCCCAGGGCACACTGCCTGCCCTCCCAGACCTTCTTCTGAAATCGAGGTGGAAGCCTTCCTAACCTCAGAATTCCTGCATTCTGCATGCACCTAAAACTAGTGCCACGTGGATGATGCCAAGATTTGCTGCTGCCAGCTGGAGCAGTAGCTGGGCTTCCTTCTCTCTTAGCTGTAGGAGCCGAGTACCTGGGTTTCTGGACAAATTCTCTATGCCGGTGCCATTCTGTAGTCTGCTGTGGCTGCCACCTCCATTCTGGAGCCTGGCGTGGCCTCCATCCTGGAACACGGGGCCCACGCCTCTTGCTGTTCTGAGGCTGCAAAGGGCAAGGTAGTGCAGGAGCGTGGCCCAGCACATTGGGGATTGTCTGGGGCAAGAGTCCTTGATTTGTACCGCCCACCCCTGTAGCGTGCGGCTCTCGGCCCTGCTGATGCCTGCTGGGTTCCTGTCTTTGCTGGCATTTGCCAGCTGGACAACCTGTTGATACGGTGTAAGGCCAGTGTCTCGGGGCCACCTGTGTAGTGGGTGGGACAGGACCGGAGCTGGCACCTCCAAGGTCTTCAGAGCCCTGGCACAGAGCTGCTCACCATGGCATTGTCCCCTGCTGTGGGCCTCAGCTGGCCTGCTTCTGTGCAGTGAGTGGGGTGCCCTGACCACCTCTACTATGGCATGGGTCCCAGTCACTGCCAGGCGTCCCGGGCTGCACCGAGGTTTTGTTGCACATCTCGCTATGGCCTCCAGCCCTGGTGCACCAGCTTGTCCCTTGTCACAGCTAGGCTTGATTCTGGTGTCCTGTCCCTTGCAGCGGGTAGGATGTCAGCAGCAGCAGCTGCTGCCGCCGCCGCTGCAGCCGCAGCCATGCTGGCCCGAGAGCCCTACATGTGCGCACAGTGCAAGACAGACTTCACCTGCCGCTGGCGCGAGGAGAAGGGCGGCACCATCATGTGCGAGAACTGCATGACGTCCAACCAGAAGAAGGCGCTCAAGGTGGAGCACACCAGCCGCCTGAAGGCCGCCTTCGTGAAGGCACTGCAGCAGGAGCAGGAGATCGAGCAGCGCCTGCTGCAGCAGGGCCCGGCGCCCGCGGTGGCCAAGGCCGAGCCCGCCACCGCCCCGCACCCCGCACTGAAGCAGGTGAGCTCCTGCCCTGCGCAGAGCAGCGCAGTATCCCCGGAAGACAGCGGCCTGGTGCCTTGTCCCTGGTGCTCAGCCACCTGATTGCTGACTGCGCGTCTAAATTGCACTTAATGGCAGTGTAATGGTGGTGCTGGGCGATGAAAACACTAATTTGCAGTTTCTTGCGCTTCTGTAGCCTTCACTTGCAGCGCCTGGCTGACAAGTGCTTCTTGTCTGCAAAGACTTCCGGAAGCCACGCTGGCAGCGAGGGGCGTGCAGCAGGAAGCGCTTGGCTAAATTAAGGAGAGAAGCGAGTTTCAAGTGAAGCTTTTTTGTTGGTTCTTTTTAAGTTATCTTTTGATGCTTCTCTTTCCTACCCTCTGTAGGCCGGAAGCTGGATTTTGGGTGATTTTTGTCTCTCCAGAAGTCATTGAATATATTTTTGCATCTAAAGCTGTAGGAGTACGCTGCTGTCGGGGCTGGGCCTGTCTCGCAGGGTCATCTGGGTCGCCGAGGTCACCTGGGCTGGGAGCCGCAGACACTGACCCATCTCGCCCATTCGTGCAGGTCATAAAGCCCCGGCGGAAGCTGGCGTTCCGCTCAGGAGAGGCGCGCGACTGGAGTAACGGGGCTGTGCTACAGGTCAGAACCGCGGCGCCGGGCCGGGAGCCTCCACCCAACACAGGCGCCACCACCACAGTCGCCAGGCAGCTGTCACGCTGCCCGCGTCTGTCTCTCTGTCCCTCACTCCATCCCTGGTCTCCTGATTTTGGACTCTAGGGACCCGTGTGTGTGTGGGTGGGAAGCGGTCCGCCAGAGCAAGGAGAGGCCGTGTGCCTGGCATCTCGCCGCCCTCTTCCTTCCCCCCAGTGAGCGTTGCCCCCTTCCCCCCGCAGGCCTCCAGCCAGCTGTCCCGGGGCTCTGCTACGACGCCCCGCAGCGTCCTGCACGCATTCAGCCAGTCGCCCAAACTGCAGAACGCAGCCTCAGCCACGGCCTTGGTCAGCAGGACCGGTAGACATTCCGAGCGCGCTGCAGGGACCACCAAGGGCAGTGCCACTGCCAACTGGAAGAAGACGCCCCTGAGTGCAGGTGGGCGCCGCTGCCTTGGCCCCTCTTCACTGCCAGGACAGCAAGTGGCACGGGAGCCCAGTGCCCCCAGCACCATCTCCACTCCCTGCTGGAGGCCCTACTCCCTCTGCACTCTGTACTTACAGGCACCCCATGCTGGAATGTATCTGGACCCCTGTCCTTCCCCCCAGGAGGTGCCAATGAAGAGACGGCAGTAGCTTTGAGCCCTTCTTCACGTAGGCATGGGTTAGGTGTTCCCTGCCGGGTCCACTGGAATCAAGGCTGTAGGTGGCGGGTCAGGCAGCTCACAGCTCAGGCTGTGGCCGGAGGCCTGCACTGTGAAAGGTGCAGGCAGAGCTGGCAGCTATTGGTGCAAGCTTGGGGTTCACCCAGGTGCCAGCCTTGCCACCGGTACGGTGAAGTGGGTATGGCTTGAGGAGAGGAGTGGGCATGGTGCTGGACAGCTGCTTAGGAGGCTGATGCGGGGTGATGGCTCAAGCCCAGGGTTTCCGCAGGGGCCATGTAGTAAGGTCCTGTGTTCCCAAACTGGATTAGCGGAGTGAAGTGACTGTGCTCCTGAGGTGGAGCTCGAGGTGGAATCTGTGGGCGGTGGTTGTCCCTGAGCATAGCGTTGGTGGGAGCTGCAGAGAACGGAGTGCGCACCCCGCAGAGCTCCGTGGGCTGCTGGCAGGGTGCAGTTGATGTCCACCCAGAGCCCCAGCACTCTGGGAAGCTGAGGCGGGATGATTGCAGGGGTCAGCCCACCCTAGATGAGTCAGGAAGAGCCTGTCTCAAGAGATTAAAAGGGGCTGGGGCAGCGTGGCCAAGACCGTGGCTGCTTCCCCCAGTACCACAAGCAGGCAACAGCCTTTTTGGTGAGGTTTTCAGTGGCAGTTGGCGTCTCCCTGCCCACATCACCATGGTGCGCTTGTCTCGCTTACAGTTCTGTGCTGTGGCCTGTACCATGGTGGCAGTGCCTTCCTCAGAGCACCTGGTGGCTGATGGCCCTCCAGGCCAGGGGCCACGGGTGCTGGCAGTGCAGAGGACTGCAGCTTGTCCTGTTGTGTTGCAGGTGGGACCCTTGCGTTTGTCAGCCCCAGCCTGGCTGTGCACAAGACAGCCTCAGCCGTGGACCGCCAGCGAGAATACCTCCTCGACATGATCCCGCCGCGCTCCATCCCCCAGTCGGCCACGTGGAAATAGTGCAAGCCCGGCCCAGTGGAGGACGAGTGCCCTCCGCCCAGCCCCGCCCACCCTGATGTCACACCAACAGGACACCAAGGCGCCGCCCGCGCTTGCCTGCGGCAGCAGACTTGCCTCCTGTCCTCACCGCAGTCTGGTCACAGCGGGGCCATGGGCCGCTCCCCTGGCCACAAGGGTCAGAACCGAGGGACCTTCCCCTGGGCTTTGTTCCTTTCTCTCTTTGCCTTTAGTTTGCCCGACACCAGCAGAAACGTGGACCTCAGGGCCGGCTCTGGTCCCAGCCCTGCCGGGCCTGGTGGCACTCAGCGGCTCACTCTGGACACTGACCGCCTGGCGCCCACCTTGGAAGCTGAGCGGGGGCCTTGTTTCTTTATGCTTCTCCCTGTCTTAGGCTCCAAATCTTTGCTTCCCTTCCTGCCAATCTATAGGTTGAAAGTTGTGTTTGTTTTGTTTTGTTTTTTAATCACCTCATGATGACGGAGTTGAGAGTAGGCCTCGCAGGCCATGTTGTCTGGACAGGGCCCCGCTGAGCACCACTCCCTGAGGTGGCTGGCCAGGCCCTGGTGGCTCATGGACATGGGGATGCCAGCCAGACCCCACCCACCGGAAGCCTCATTGCTGCTCTTCTGGGGCCTCTGGAGTTCCCAGACCTGCACTCAGCAGAAGAACAAACTGTAGCCAGACCCTGCCCAGGACCTGGGATTCAGAAGTCCTGCAGCCAAGGCCGAGCCACCTGGAAGCAGAGCAGAGGCCAAGCCAGGGGAGGCTCCGGGCAAGGCTGTGTGGTGGAGGTTTATCTTATTAAATGTTTCATTTCTATTCATTTTGATGGACACTATCGAGCTGCCCCTGGAGGCGTCGTGCAGGCGCAGGGCAGGGCGAGGTAGGCTGAGCCCTGGAGCCGGGGAGCTCAGGGCACTTGAGTGTGGCCAGAACTGGTCCCCAGGCTGGGGTTGCTATCAGGGTTTGCTTCCCGACTTCTTTTTCCCTCCCCTTTAGAGTCTACAGAAACCTTTTTTTTTTTTTTAAAGGATCAAGTCTGCTTTTAGTTGTTTCTTCCCACTGTTCTAAAAATGGGTTCTGTGAGAAAGGCAGAGCTGTTGTGTGTCTGCCGCAGCGCCGTGTCCACGCAGAGGCGGGCGCTGCTCCCCGTTCTGCTCCAGCCCGTCTCCCTACTGATGCAATTAGGGACTTTAATTTAAAACCCTCATTCTGTAGGACCTTCTCCAAACAACTGCGACAGCCAGCGTTCTAATAAAGGCTCATTTAACCCCACGTTCACGGCGTGTGAATGTCATGTCTCTGGAAACTGACAAATAGAGGACCTCATTTTGGAAAACGTTCTCATTTTTTGTGCTGTGCAAGCCCCAGATTTCTCTCTCATCCTGTTTTGAGTCATGACTTGCTGCGCTGCAGGAGGAGGTGTGGAAGCATGGTTTCACCCCAAGAGCCAGGGACCCTCTCTGTCTGAGGGACAGGGTGTTTTTACCCCCCACCCTAATGTATGCAGACGTCTCTCCCCGAGTTTTGTCTCCTCTCACTGAGTGAGCCATGGGCCTCCATGGGCCTCCTGGCCCTGGCACGGGCTCCTTCAGGCCGAGCGCCCACCCCCTTAGCTCTATGCAGTAGCTCAGCCCAGTTGCCTGGCTGCCCTGCTCTCCAGCTGGCCACACTGACCCTCTAGGGCTTAATGTCATCCGGGCCATCAGCTCAGGACAGGGTTGGAGACGGGGTGGCGGGGCCCTGGCTCATTTGGCAAGGCCAGCCCTGGCCTGGGTCCCGGGAACATTCACTCCCATCAGGGACGGCGTACTGTGACGTAATGTAGTTTGTTTTTTTTTTTAAAGTATAGGGGGACAAGAATGTGAGATGCCTTAATCTTCTACTTCTACGTCTTGAAAGCCCTTCCTTGCTTGAGTGTTTCCTCCAATCTCTGCAGTGTAACCTGGGCGGTGAACCCCAGGTTGGTGACGGAGGACATTCGTGCCCCAGCTGGTGACCTAGCCTAACACCCCTGTGTGCTGGTGTGGGGATAACCCAGGAAAGTGGGTTGTCAGCATTAATTCAGGGGGATCACACTAGCCACAAGGTGCACCCCTCAAAGCCCAGCTGCTGTCCCCAAAATTCTGGGGTTCTGGTGGTGTCCCCCAGAGCCCTGTGGGGATCTAGCTCTGGTCAACATGTGAACAGTGGCAGTCGTCAGGACCCCTGTTACCCAGGACGCAAACCCCAGGGTGGCTGGGAGCTGAGCCAGCCGCTGAAGGGTGCAGGCCGGTCCACTGTGCGCCCTTGCCGCTCTAGCCAGGGTGTGGGGACCGCAGTCTGATGGCATCAAGACCTCTGTTGATTGTGTCCCCTGGGGTGAGCATGGCAGGGGAGTGGGTGAGCTGGTAGTGCCCTCCTGGGCAGACGTGGCCACTGCACCTTAGGTTTATCTGCAGCCGAGTGAGGCTGCAGGGACCTTACAACAGGGACATGAACTGAGCTCTTCTCCCCAAAGACAACAGTTTTCTAGTTAACAAAAGTGATAGATGGTTACACTAGCGCAGGGTATGGGAACTCTGAGGGGGGAGGTTGTCACTTGTATTTATTGTGACTCTAAAGCTTTGATAATAAATGTAAAAAGATGTTTGTCACCATATTGGAACAGAAGTTCCCATAAGCCTAACGGCTGGCATCGGTGGCCATGCATTGTATAAATGGGGACATTCAGAGTTGGGACAATAAAGGAATGGACAATGTGTCGCTGTGCTCTGCTTTCTGGGTAGTTGAGCCTGACTTTGGAGAAAGGTGGGTGCTCTGTGGGTGATGGGAGGGCTGGGTCTCCTGGCACCCATGCCCCACCCCCACTCAGCCCTAACCCATGTGCCCACGGAGGGCATGGGGTGAGCCCCAGGATGGTCTGTCCCTTAGGTGTCCTGGGGCCCTGCAGCCTCACAGTGAACAGTGTGTCTCTCTGTATAAGATTGCAGCTCTGGGAACTGGGGAAACAGTGATCTAAGCACCCGTGTAGGAAGTGCGAGGACCTAAGTTCAATCCCCCATACTGGATGCTATGGGGTCTGGGCATGCCATGCCAGAGGACCTGAAAGGGCATGGTGACACACGCCTGTAATTCCAGTGCCTGGGAGGCTGAAACAGGAGGATCACTTTTTTTTTTTTTTTTTTTTTTTTTTTTTTTTTTTTTGGCGGGACCAGGGTTTGAACTCACGACCTTGCACTTGCCAGGCAGGCACTTGTGCCACGGAGCTATCTCCCCAACCCCAATCACTACATCTAGTTAGGCAGCTAGACCCTGTACCAAGTAAAATTTTTTTTAAAAATTGTAGCTGTTTTTCCCTGGTACTCTGCTGAGTTATATGGCTTTATGGCTCCCTCCACCCCCAGTACTGGGAATCAAACAGCCTTGTCACACTACGAAGTGCTTTGACACTGACCTGGGGTCTGATGTCCTCTCCAGGGCCAGAGCCACTAAACCCCCGTGCCTGCCCAGCACCGCCCATAGTAGGTCCAGATGGTCCTGCTTCAGCCTCCCGAGTAGCTGGGATTACAGGTGTGAGCCACCATGCCCAACTAGACCAACGCTGAGAGAGAAAGTGATGCCCTCCTCAGTGGGCATGAACAATTTATGCAAAGCCAGGAACAGGGAGGACTGTGTGGTGGGCTTCAGGGAAAAAACAAACTTTCTCTTAATTTCTCCCCTCTGGTTGAGAAAGGGTCGTCACGGTGGTGTGCGCTCCCAGGAGCAGGGTGAGGCTGCAGATGACAGCTCCTGCCCCCCTGGGCTCCCCTCCTGAGTGCCCCTCCAGCCCCCAGCCCCTCCCTCCCAGGCTGCAGGGGTGCCGGAACCAAAACGGGGAATGATGGCGCATGCCTGTAATCCCAGCCCTGGGGAGGCTGAGACCGGAGGATCACTACGAGTCTGAGCTGTGCAGCGAGATGTACCAAAGATTTTCTAAAAACTCATAGCTGTATTCCTCTGGTGCTCGACATCTGCCTTCCGGCGCTGATTCGGTAGCCCGCTGAAAGTCGCCCCTGTGGCTCCACCCTCCCGGTGTTCGCAGCCTCCTTCCCACCAGTCTTTCACCCGCAAAAGAGCGCAAAATGTCCCCCTCACTTGAGCTCCAGGGCAGGAGCTCAGGAAGCCCAGACCGCCCTCACCAAATGCCCAGAGCAGGTCTTCACCTGAGCAAAGTCTTTCCAAAGGCCCACGTCAGTGGTTGGCGACATCCCAGCTATCTTTGCGCACACGCCACCTGTGTGGGCCTCAGTTTCCCCATCAGTAAATAGTATAGGCAGTTCCCACCGTGGTCGGGTCTTGGGTCCAGTTGCTCCCTAGCCCAGCTCCACCAGGGCTCCAGGAACAACGAAACCCCCTCGGGGTTTGCCCCCAAGTGGGAGAGCGAGGACACTCCAAGGTTAAGCGTCCCTATCACCCTTTTGGGGCCTGAAGGTAGAACCTCAGCCTGCCTTTCTGTGAAGTGGGAACGCTGCGCCCACCTTCCTCCCGGAGAAACCCTTTCTCCCTGCTCCAGAAACAGGTTCGGCGCGTGCGAGGAAGAGCGAGTTTATTGCAGGTTCCAGCTGGAAACCTGGCACCGCGGCTGGCGAGGGAGGGCGGCCTGTGCATGCCCGCAGCTTCTCCAAGCGCCCACCACGGTCGCCAGCTATCGCTCCTTCCTCGCAAGTGTGAGACTCAGGTCTCCTCCTCCCGCCCCTCCCGGCGCTAGACTGCACATGCGCTTTCAGCTCTCGCGAAGGAGCAACCAGGGGCCGTGGGCGGAGGTAGGGTGGGGTGGTCGGGGTAACTGCGGCCCTCCAATGGGGGAGAGGGGAAAGGAGAGCGCGCGTGCGCAGTGGCGCGCGCGGAGAGCCCTCGCCAGTCCCCCGTGGCACTCTTTTTCCACGGACGTCCGCGGGGCTGGCCTGGTGCAGCCCTGGCACCCCGGGTCCTAGCCGGAGTCCCCGGAGCGCAGCCAGCTGTTGCGCACTACCTGGCCCGCCGAGGGTCTGGCGGAGGGGCTGAACCGAAGCAGCTCGGCGATCAGGCCTTTGCAGCGCTCGGGCAGCTCGAAGCCCTCGGGGAAGAGCACGCCGCGCTTCTGGCGCCTGGGCAGGCCGGAAATGTCTGAGTCGTCAAAGGGCATGCACCCGGTGACCATGACGTAGAGCACGACGCCCATACTCCATATGTCGTACTTTTTGGGGTCGTAGGGGATGCCCAGTAGCACCTCAGGCGACGCATAGGCGGCCGAGCCGCAGTAGGTGGTGCTTAGGTCCGGGTAGCCGTGTGCCTGGCGGCCAAAGCCGAAGTCGGTGAGCTTGACGCGTCGCTCGTCGGGGCTCAGCAGCACGTTCTCGCACTTGAGGTCGCGATGCACCAGGTGGTGGTCGTGCAGGTAGCGCACGGCGCCCGCGATCTGGGCGAAGAGGTCGCGCGCCTGCGTCCCGGGGATGTGCCCGTTGCGCTGCACCGCTTGCAGCAGGTCGGTGGCGGCCGCCTCCATGACGATGTACAGCTTCCCGTTGCACACCTCGATGAACTCGAAGACGTGCACGATGTGCGGGTGCCGCACGCCGCGCAGGATGGACAGCTCCCGCGGCAGGAACTTGTTGACGAAGTCCGGCGGTGCGCGTCGCCGGTCCACCACCTTGATGGCCACCGTACCCTTGTACTTCTTGGAAGTCGCTACCTTCACCTTGGAGTAGCTGCCTTCGCCGATCGTGCGGCCCAGCTTATAGCCGAGTTCGCTCAGGAGTTTGTCACCCGACATGGTGGCGCCCGGGGGCGCGCGGGGAGCAGGAGGCGGCTGCTGTCGGGGAGCGGCCGGACTCCAATTTCGGGCCTAACCCATGACGATCGGCACCTGCACCCCCGCGCCCCCATGTGCCCACTCCACAGACCCCCGCCGGCGCCGCGACTTGTATCACCTGGGTAACAATTTCTGCCTTGTGAAGTGACTGCGGGCGTCACTCGGGCCGGACCCCACCCCAGGGCTCCTCCCTGGGGCTTCGCGCTTTGTGACTCTGGCTCCACACTCAGTTTCCGACAAGAGGCCACTAGAAAAGGCATTTGCCGCCCGCGGGGAGCAGAGTCGCCCCTGGGATTGGAGTACTTCCTCTCGGGCTCCCCCGAACTCCATGTGTCCAGCCGCTGAGCACGCGGAGCCCTCAGGTGCCCGCAGAGACCCCGAGAGGGGCGAAAACGGGAGAGGGGGGCGTCAGGCGGGAAGCTGGCTACTGGGGAGCTCAGATTTCTGACTGCTCTGCACAACTCCCGAGGGAAGGTGGGCGGGAGCCTCATTAGTGCAAGGTCCAGAGCACCCCGGCTGGCTGGAGGTGCCAACGCTAACCGAGTCTCGCTGTGTCCGGAAGAACCACAAATTAACGAGCACTGATAGAGTCGCAGCCAAGTCCCGTCTGGTCTCGCCGCCGGAGACCTTCCCTGCAGCCAGCTTCCGCCACACTGAGCATGGCGGCTGGTGTGTGCGTCACTTCCTTCCGGGACCGGAAGTGCGGGGTCCTGCAAGGATGGCGACTGCGAAGGTGAAGCAGGACATGCCCCCGCAAGGGGGCTACGGCCCCATCGATTACAAGCGGAACCTGCCGCGCCGAGGACTGTCGGGTCAGTGTCGCCATGCGCAGCGGTATCAGAGTCTGGGCCCTTCTTGGCGCGATGCTAGCAGGACTCAGTTTACCCGAAATTGTAACCAGAGGCAGAACCGGGGATCCTCAGTGGCTTTAGTGATGATGGTAGCCGCCGAGTAGCTACAACTCAGGCCTTTGCTGACTTCGTTCAGCGTCGGGAGGTCGGGCTCGTTAACTACTCCCGTTTTACAGTGAGTTAAACGGAGGCCGCATAGCCCCAGCCCTGGACCACGCCTGAATTTCACGGAGAAGGAAGCCGGGCTGCCACTGCCCCAGGGGTCACCTAAAGTAGGCTGGGACCCAGACCCAGAGGGAATCTCCTAATTGCCGGTCTAACTCCCAGTACCATCCCTCCTATGGCCAGAAAACCTTACTGATTTTTGAAACATTTGAAGTAACATTTAAATTTCATTTGGATGGGCTGGTGAAGCACTTGCTTAGGCAAGTGCAGCGACCCGCGTTCGATTCCCGGCACCACATGCCACGCCAGCCCTGGCCCCAGGCCTGCTGAGCTGGCCACCGAGACCAGACTTTGTACCAAATACATTAAAGTAAATAAGTACATTTCATTATTGAGTTTATCACAGAAAAATATATAAGACGCCTCTAGACTTAATGAAAGTTTAAAAATTTAAGTGCAGTTGAAAATGGGCGTAGTGGCCCATACTTGTGACTCCAGCATTCCAGAGGCTTAGGCAGGAGGATAGCCACAAATTCAAGTTCAGCCTAGGACCATATATATAGTGAGTTTAAGCCTAGCCTGAACTATGTAAGGAGACCATGTGTCCAAAAAAGAGTAATTTAAGATTGAATGTATTTAGAGCCTGGCATGGTGGCACACATCTATAATCCCAGCACTGGGGAGGCTGAGGCAGGAGGATGGCTACAAAATCAAGGCCAGCTTGGGTTATATAAGGAGACTGTCTCAAAAAAACCAACCAGAAATACCCTGTGGATGTTACACAAAGTATGTTTCATAAACTTTTTTTTTTTTTTGCGGGACTGGGGTTCGAACTCATGACCTTGCACTTGCCAGGCAGGCACTTGTGCCGTGGAGCTATCTCCCTGGCCCCCATGCAAAGTATGTTTTAAATAAAAGACAAATTGAAGAGCTGGGCCTGGTGTTCCACACCTTTCTCTCAGCCTTGGGAGGCCAGGCAGGAGGCTTGCTGTAAGTTAGAGGCCACAGACCATTCAACAGCCAGTTACTGAATGTGGTTACTGAAGGGTGATTGAAGACTGAGCCACCACAGGGGGTGACTTCCTTTGTCCTCTGCAGTGCCTCAGAGATGTGCGATTAGGAGCCTGCTTAGGAGGACAGTGCCTAGCACAGCAGGAAACACCATGCTGTCAAGAACTAGAGAGAAGGACAGGGTAAAAGGCACAGGTTAAAAATAGTACCCTAGTCGGGCATGGTGGCGCACACCTGGAATCCCAGTGCTTGGGAGGCTGAGGCAGGAGGATTGGTGTGAGTTTGAGTCCAACCTGGGCTACAAAAATGAGCTCAAGGCCAGCCTGAGCTGCATAGCGAGACCCTGTCTCAAAAAGACAAAAAAAAAAAAAAAAGCACCCTAATTGGGTGTGGTGGCACACACCTGTAACCCTAGCGAGGAAGGAGGCGGAAGCAGAAGGACTGGGAGGGAGCCCAGCCAGGGTAATGTACAAGGCCCTGCCTCCGCATAGATTTTACAAAAAGCCCAGCATGGTGGTGCATGCCTGTCATACCACGCTTGGGAGGCGGAGGCAGGAGGAGGTAACAAGTTTGAGGCCAGCCTAGGCTCCCCAGTGAGTTTAGCCTGGATGATCTAGTGAGACTCTGTCCCAAGGGAGAAAAAAAAGGGCCGGGGGCTCAAGTACCAATCCTCCCAATTAGAGAGAAAAGTAGCAAGAGTGCTGGATCGTGTTGCTCTGGAGCCCCCCGTCGTGCTGCTGGGTGTTCTGAGGGCCTGGCACACCCAGCACCTTGAGAGAACGAGCAGCCGCAAGTCGCAGTATATTCCTCAGTCCCAGACCTACCATCAGCCGGCTGTTGCATGGCTGGGTGCTGTGGGTGTTGGGGTGCACACCTGAGATCCCAGCACTTGGGAGGCTGAGGCAGGACGGTCAACATGAGTTTGAGGCCACCGTGGGCTACATAGTGAGCTCAAGGTCAGCTTGAAAGGCATAGTGGGACTTGTCTCAAAAAGAAGAAAGCATTTTACTTCTGGAAATGGTTGTTCTGGAACTGAGACTCTCTGGCCTTGAACTAGTTATTATTATTATTTTTTTAGTGTTGGGATGGAATCCAGGGCTTGTGCAAACTAATGCAGATGCTCTCCCACTCATTTATACCCTCATTCCTGTCTACTTTTCCTATTTGTTATTATTATTATTATTTTTACTGTGGCCAGCTCAGCTTGCCCTGGGTGGAGCTGGTGCAGCATGTAGTGCCAGGGATTGAACTGTGGTCCCTGCGGCTGCCGAAGCTTTCCAAAGCAGGCGCTTTAGACCGCTGAGCCATCTCGCTGGCCCCATGATTATTATTATTGTTATTTTTTAACTTTTTTTTGCGGTACTGGAGATTGAACTCAGGACCCTGCACTTGCCAGGCAAGCTCTTATTCTACTGAGCTATCTCCTTGGCCCTTGTTTTATTTTTTGAGACTGGGTCTTGCCAGGCTGGCCTCAGGGTTCATGAGGCTCCTCCTACCTCCACCTCCCAAGTGCTGGGATGACAGGTGTGCGCCAGTCACCATGCACAGGTCTTTTTAATGCCACACTTGAACTTCTGTTTCTGTCTTTTGAGAAGGTGTCTCGCTCTGCAGCTCGGGCCGGGCCTCAAGCTCCCGTGATTCTCAGTCTCCTGTGTGCTGGGACATCCCCACTGGCCAGACAGCTCAGCGGACGACAGCGCCTGCTGAGACAGAACGCAGGGGCCTGGGTTTCATCCCCGGTGTGCCATGCCACCCTGGCCCCTGGGACGCGCTGAGACAGTGGTTGAGACTGGTGGCGCACACCTATAATTCCAGTGCTTGGGAGGCTGAAAACAGGAGGATCACTATGAGTCCGTAGTGAGACCCTGTAGACCCTGCCCTAAATGCATTTTAAAAAAGGAGGAAGAGGTGGGAGGGTGAGGAGATAGCTCTGTGGCACAAGTGCCTGCCTGGCAAGTGCAAGGTCGTGAGTTCAAACCTTGGTCCCACAAAAAAAAAAAAAAGAAAAAAAAGGAAGCTTTCAGGTTAGCTCAGTGGTTTAAGTGCCTGCATGGGCAATCCCAGTCAGGCACAGGGGACAGTGGTTTGATCCCCATACACACCCTTAAGGCAGCCTGAGCCAGCCAAAAAGGAAAAAAAAACCTTGCCATCCTCCTGCCTCAGCCTCCACAGTGCTGGATGGCGGGCGGGCGCCACTAGGCCTGGCCCATGCTAGGTGCTCTCCTCGGAGAGTGGGTTTCGGCTTTCACATTCAGGCCTTCGATCCTCTTGGAGTTCGCATCTTGGAGATGAGGACACGGCCTGTCACCGCGCCGCACGCGCTGCCCAGTTGTCCCGTTCAGCGAAAAGATTGTTCTTTCCCATTGAATTGCCTTGGCAGCCTTGTCCAGAATCAGTTGACCATGAATATGAGGGTTTATTTCTGGACTCGGTTCCGTCCTGCCGCTGAACGTGTCCTCGCGTGCCAGGACCGCGCTGTCCTGTACACACAGCTGCAGGGGGGTGTTGGGAACTGGGAAAATGTGCGTCCTGCAGCTTTGTCCCACTTTCTTAGCATCTTTTTGACTCTGTGCTGGGCCCAGAGTCTCCATGCGAACCCTGCCGGAGGGGGTTCCTGCCGGAGGGGGTTCCTGCAGGAAGGGGAGCGCGGGCGGCTGTTGGGGAGTGTGCTCACCTGGGAGCTTAGCTGTTCAGTTGTTTCCTTGTTCTGCTTTTTGGTACTGGGATTGAGCTACATTCCCAGCTCTTACTTTTTTAAATTTTTATTTTTTTGCCATACCGGGGATTGAATCCAGGACCCTGCGCTTGCCAGGCATGCGCTTATTCTACTGAGCCATCTCCCCAGCCCCTCTTATTGTTTTATTTGAGACAGGGTTTTGCTCAGTTGTGGTCCCCCTTCCTCGGCCCCCAAGTGCTGGGATGGTAGGCCTGCGTTGCCCCACCCTATCCTGAGCACAGGTTGCTAGAGGTGGAGCTGGGCAGGAACAACCACCGTGTTCTCATTCACTTCCAGATCCAGCCGAGATGCCAGTGTGGGGAAGAACAGGGACATGGGGTCCGCTGCAGACCTGGTGCCACCCCAGGCCCTGGGGGGTCTGTCCTAGGTGTGGGGATTAGGCAGTGGGGGGGAGCCTGCCTCACATGCATCCTCAGGGAGTCAGGAGCCCACAGTAGAGCCAGGCTCCTGCTGGCCCTCAGTAAATATTCATGGTGCCTCTGTCCCTCCCGTGGAGCCTGCAGGCCTGACCCCATAGGGCCAGGAAGTCACAGTGCCACCCCGTAGGGCACTTTCTTCCTCTGGTGGCTGCATGGAGTCCTCTGTGTGCAGCACACAGGTTGGTGGCCCTGGCGAGCAGGAACCCCTGCAAAGCTGGGACCCACTGTGGACACTGTCAGCCCTTCCTAACGGGGCCTGGCATCTTCCAGAAGATGGCAGAACCAGGGCCACCGGCCATAGCCCTCTAGACCTGGGCAGTCCCCAACCCCACGTGGCTGTGACACACTCGTGTCCCCAGAGTGCAGAACAGGTGGGAGCAAGCAAGGTTCCCACATATCCTGGGGATCTGTCCCTCTTGAAGGCCTGCTTCAGCCGCACCACGCCGGAGTGGCCCACGTGTGACCGTGCCTGCCTCCCTGCCCCGCAGGCTACAGCTTGTTCGCCTTGGGCATCGGCACCTTGCTCTACGGGTACTGGAGCATGATGAAGTGGAATCGTGAGCGCAGGTAGTGGCTGGCCGGTGGGCGTGTGGGCGGCGTGGCGTGGGGGTGGTGCTTCCCTGGAGAGCCCTGCCGCCAGGGCTGGTGAGGTTGGGCACAGTCAGGCTTGGCCTCGGCCGCGGAGTCCAGGGCCCAAATGCACATGTTCCAGGCCTACGTGCACTTATTTGCCCCTCGGAAGAGCCCAGCAAGCAGGGAGTCTGGGGCCAGGTGTCCACAGCCCCCTGCTGGCCGCCAAGGCTGTCCCCCCTCCCCGTGAGCATACCGTGAGTTGCAGGCAAGGCTCCTGTTGGGGGCCGTGGCAGGGGCTGCAGGGCCGCTGGGCTGCCCCCCTGCCCGCAGGCGTCTTGGAAATTGCCAGGCGCAGGGAGAAGGGAGGACCGCCTTCTGCTGGCCGAT
>PVKN010000633.1:28410-53074 GCA_004027915.1 Capromys pilorides
CCCCCCCCCCCCCCCCCCCCCCCCCCCCCCCCCCCCCCCCCCCCCCCCACCTCTCCCTGCCCCATGCAGCAGCCTCCCATAACCTCCATGTCACCTTTGGGGTTCGCAGGCGCCTGCAGATCGAGGAAATGGAGGCCCGCATCGCGATGATGCCGCTGTTACAGGCCGAGCGAGACCGCAGGTAGGGCTGCCCGTTGGGCAGGAGGGTGCAGGCCTGCCGGGCACAGGGGTGGCCTGGAGGATCTGTCAGCTGTGTCCCCTGGGAGTAGGCCAGAGACTGGACCTACTGGAAACCCCAGAGGCGAGAATAGGAAGGCTACCTGGAGGAAGGGGCAGCGGGGCTGGGGCAGGAGGGAGGAGGCAGGAGAGGAGTTTGCCAGGGAGAAGGAGGTGGCTCGCCTTTCCTCCCCGCTTCTCAGGAGGCTGAGGCAGGATGATTGCAAGTTCAGGGTCAGCCTGGGCAACTCCATGAGACCATATTACAACAGGGCTGGGGCTGTGGCACAGTGGTGAGGGCTTGCCTAGCACTGCCTAATAAACAGGAAGAGGAAAGAGGGGAGTGTGGGAGAGAGGCTGGGGTAGGGATAGGGGGCCTTGGGGTGCTCACCCCACCCTCCACCCCCGCACCCCAGGGTCCTGCAGATGATGCGGGAGAACCTGGAGGAGGAGGCCATCATCATGAAGGACGTGCCGGGCTGGAAGGTGCGACTGTCTCCCCAGCCAGGTGTGGGGGCCGGGTGGGATGCGGCTGCCCCCCGCCGAGGGAGCCACCCCTCGCATCCCTCTTCTGCCCTTGTCCTCAGGTGGGTGAGTCCACGTTCCACACCACGCGCTGGGTGCCGCCAGGCATCGGTGAGCTGTACGCGTTCCGCACGCCAGAGGAAATCTTCAACGCCAGCTACGGCTTCATGTATTACTCGTTGTAGGGCGCCCGCACAGGGAATAAACACGCATGCCCACCCAGACACTGTGTCTGTCTGTGGCCCACCCACACGGCCCCGCGGGCACATGGGGTTCAGCAGCCCCTGACCCCTGGGGATTCCAGTCCTTAGGGCCCTCCTGTGGCCACTGGGCCCAGGGTGCTGGTAATGCTGCTCACCCCAGGCCAGGATCCCTCTGCAGTGGTTATGTTGCACCCTTCTTCCCTCCTCCCGCCTGGTGGCTCCTTTCCGGAGACCAAAGGGTTAAGTAGGCCGCACACAGTACCCAATGGGCACACGCAGCGCCTTCGCGGCGCCTCCTGATTGGCGGGCACCCTGGATGGGCGGGAGGGGGTTGCCCCGCCCCTTGGGCTGTGCTTAAAAAGCCTAGGTTGGCGGGGAGACCGCGCCCCCCTCACTTCAACCATGAGCAGCACCGAGCCCACGGAAGGTCCTGAGGAGCGGAGTTTCCTCAGGTTAGCGGGCGAGGGGCGGGCCGGGTGGGCCCTGGTCCCACGGCGGGGGCGCAGACCGAGGCCTGGAGGGCGGGAAGGGGCCCGGGGCTGCCCTGTGTTCTGCTGGAAAAAGCCTGCAGCTGTGGGTGCTACCTAAGCCCTGTTACCGGGGAAACCGCATCCGCGGGGTAGCCCCTCATGAATATTCATGGACCCTGGCTCTCCCACCCCACCTCCGTACGGGTTGGGGGTAATCAGCCCTGCTTGCTGCCGCTGTCCCAAGGAAGAAACAGGCCTGGGGAGGTTTTGATGGCCGAGCCACAGCGAGGGCGGACTTGGACAGGGAGGCTTCACCTGCAGGGAAGGGGTGGGCAGGGGAATAGGTCACGTTGTGGTCTGGAGCCCCCGGGGACCTGGGAAACTGGGACGGCCGCGTGCATGGCCAGCTGCCCAGGTAGCTGTGCGCGCTGTGGGCCAGGTCGTGAGGCACCTGGGTAGCTCAATTCCCTTGGACCCAGGGGGCCTCAGGCCTTCCGGGGGTTGAACTTGGGAGGAGTGAGAGGCACTCTCAGCAGCGCCTCCAGCACCCCAGGCCTGTCCTGTCCCCTACTGGCACGGCCTCTTAAACCTGCTCGGAGCCACTGCTGTCCTCAGCATCACCACTGACACCAAAATGACCACTCTGGAGATTTAAAGTTCCAGGTGTCCACGAGGGGCTGCAGCCAGAGGCGTGATAGGTCCCTCTCCCTGAACCTGAATGTACCCCCTGCCACGTGCTTTCCTAAATCAGAGCCACAGATCCAGGCTCTGTGCCCCGAGCTCTCCGGGCGCTTGCTTGTCCCCACCTCGGGAGCCCTCAAAGCATCTTCCTAGTGGCACTTCTCCTGGGCACCTCCCCCAGCAAGCCCTTGATGGGTCGTTGGTCCCCCGTGTGCCAGTGTGCTTTGCCCACCCAGGCCCAGCAGGGCCGCAAGTGCAGTTGCTGCGAGGAGACCAGGGCCCCACCTGGGGCCACCACCAGCAGACCCTGCCCGGTGGCCCCATCTCTGCCCGATGCCCCTGCCAGCCACCAGCCAGGTGCTCCTCGGAAGCCCCAGAGCCGATGACCTGATCCTGACCCTTGACAGCCCACCGTAGTGACCCGCCCGCTTACAGTCCCTGGTGCCTTCTGAGCACAGGCCCTGTTTTAACTGCCGGGGGCCCTCCTGCCTGGAGAGGTGGACATGGACCACAGCAGTCAAACAGCAAATGGGGTGGCAGAACTTCATCTTGAGCCACGTGGCCACAAATATTTTAACTTCCTCACCGTGCCTGAAGTTGGGGGGGGCACAGGCCCCCTCTTTGAGCCACTAAAACTGCAGCCAGGCGTAGCAACGCCCACCTATGACCCTAGCACTCAGGATGTTGAGGAGAGGACTGCGAGTTCAGACCAGCCTGGACTCCACAGTGAGAACCTGCCTCAAAAAACTGAAAAGACCTGAAGCCTCCAAAACCCGCCTTGCCCAGATGCCCAGTGCAGCGTGCCCACCCCGTCCACCTCCCACATCCAAGCCCTCTCCCCACTGGCCTAGGTGTGTTGCAGCCCTGAAAACACCCTCGCCCGCCGCGCGCGCCTTTGGCCACCAGAGGGCGCACGCGCCTTGGCCTTCCGCTCCAACTTCTCGCGGGCTGCCATTCAAACGGTTGCTAGTGGCTTGCAGGCACTGAGAAAGAGGCAGGGTTCCCCAACGCGGGGCTCGCAGGAGATCCCCTGGGCTAACGGGCGAAAGGGTTTCCTGCTCCGGCTCAGAGGCCGGGCCGGTCTCCGCGAATCCATGCCCCCTCTGTCCCCAGCGCGGCGGAGGCGGCCGCCCTGGAGCGGGAGCTGCTGGAGGATTACCGCTTCGGGCGGCCTCAGCTGGTGGAGCTGTGCGGGCACGCTAGTGCCGTGGCTGTGACCAAGGTACCTGAGCCCCGCGCCCGGGACGATGGCCTCGCCTGGGGGACAGCTGCAGAAGCTGAGGCCGGGGTGGGGACCTCCCAAGGTCACACTGGAAGCGGAGCTGCAACCCGGTGTGTGTGGGAGAAGGAGAGGAGGTGGCGCGCTCTCCCGGGCTTGCTGTGTAGTCGCCTGCGGGCGATGGGTCCCCTGGGACCAAGGGCCATAAGTCCGCCCCGCACTACACAGCCAGGCACCTTTGCCCTCTTCCTCCTGCTCCTCCCTTCCTGCCTTCTCCCGTCTCCCCCTTTCCTTCATTGTTTTCTGCCCACGCGACCGTTTAAGAGCAGCTCCGGGTTGTTCTTTTACCTGGACTCACTGTTTCCATTTTCACCAGCGCACGTCCTGGTTAGAGTGGCTGTCGGACAAGAACCAGCGACACTCGGCCACCGCTCAAGCGAGCGCAGTGTCAGTCCGGCTCCCTTGTGCCCTCCCAGGGGGCGGCATCATCTCCCTGACTCAGGCCGAGCTGGAGTGGCTGGGTCAGGCCTGTTCCCAGCTGGGCATTCCCACCCAGGTCACCTTGGAAAACGATTTGCTCCCTGGCATTTGGTCGCTGGGGTTTGCTGAAGGCAAAAGTGAAGCTGGAGGAGCGGGGCTGGGGCCCAGGAGGAGGTGAGGCCATGCTCGGAAGCCTGATGTCAACTGAAAAGGGACAGTGGCTCATGCCTGTCACTCAGGAGGGCAAAGCAGGAGGTCACAAGTTCTAGGTCACTTTTGGCAACTTAGCAATGCACTGTCTCAAAATCAGAAAGGCTGAGGGTGTAGCCCCTGCTCCCCAAACAGTAGCATCACAAAGAAAACGAGGGAGACTCATGCCAAAAGAGGCAAGGAGCAACTGGGAGACAGAGGAGGAAAGGGACACAGGGATGGGGAGCAGCCTCCCTCCTCAGCTCAGCTCTGTCCCCACCCCGTGCCTGGAAACACGGGCAAGGAGGAGCAGCCACCCTGGAAAAGGGGCACGGAAGTCCTGTCTGCGGCTCTGGCAAGCATACCAAACCGCACCTGGCCTGTGCCAGGGGCTGGAGGCGCGCTTCCCAGCGACCTTCCGCAGAGCCTGAAGCCAGGACTCTGCTGGCTGGGGAAACTGAGGTCCTGGGCCTTTGGCCAGAACACTTCTCTCTTGGCCCGAGCCCCTCGTGTCACCCGTTCCGGGCCTGTCGCTCCAGGTGCCAGCCTGTGTCCTTGCTGTGCCCCTTAGGTGTTCCCTTTGCCTGCCCTCTCGCGGAAGCAGAGGACCGTGCTGGTTGTGTGCGGCCCGGAGCACAACGGCGCCGTGGGGCTGGTCTGTGCCCGGCACCTGCGAGTGTTTGTGAGTAGCCGGGCTCGCCCTGACTCGGTCCTCGTAGAAACCGCGTCCTCCCCTTGCCGGAGTTCCAGGTCACAGGGACGTGGCTTGCCGGCGGGTCCACTGCCCGTTCCGTGGCTAGACCCCCACAGGCCTTTCCCCTTAGGAATACGAGCCCACCATCTTCTACCCCACGCGCTCTCCGGACCCTCTGCACTGCGACCTGACCACGCAGTGCGAGAAGATGGACATCCCCTTCCTGTCCTACCTGCCCACCGAGGTCGGTGGGGCTGGGCCAGGGTGGGGCCAGGGGGGCAGGCGGTCCCTCCCAGGCGCCCTGACCCATCCGCCCCTCAGGTGCAGCTCATCAACGACGCCTACGGGCTGGTTGTGGACGCGGTGCTGGGCCCTGGCGTGGAGCCCGCTGCAGTTGGGGGGCCCTGCACCCGCGCGCTGGCCACGCTGAAGCTCCTGTCCATCCCCCTCGTGAGCCTGGACATCCCCTCAGGCACGCAGGCAGGGGCACGGGTGGGAGGTCCGGGAAGCTCCTGCCTGTCTGCCCGCTCTGAGCCTCAGTTTCCCCAGCGGGGATGGAGCGTACTCCCCTCTGAGTGCCCGTCCTGGGAATGGGGGCGACCCAGGCTGCTGCCCCAGAGACTGAGTCCCGATTTCCACGGCCCCGCCCCGCAGGCCGCTGCCTGCCGCTGCCTACCCCGGCCCCCTGGCCTGGGCAGACGTGAGCTCACTTGGCAGAGGCCACGCCGCCCTGGCCGCCGCCCCGCGCCTGCTGGAGCCATTAGGGACGGCAGACTGCATAAACAGCCGCTGGCCCGGGCCCTCTGCGGGGGTGCTGCGCTGCGGGGGTGCTGCGCTGCGGGGTGTCCCCTGACATAGGGGATCCCAGCCGCCCCAGCCGCGCTCCGCAAGGGTGGGAGTTCGCAGAGGGCCCTTCCTGCAGAGGTGATTAGGAGCCTGCGCCCAGGGATGGGGGCTGGGCTGGGGAGGAGCCGGCGGCTTCCGGTGCGAGGCGCCAGCTTCAGGTGAGACTGGATGGGGACAGAGGCTGCGTGCGACCTGTTGTGGGGGATCTTGCTACATCAAAAGGGGGACTCAGAGGCCAGACGGAGGAAGCTGGAGTCCAGAGCAAGGGGGCCGAAGTCTGGCCGCGAGGGAAGAGACTGTCATCTAAGTGGGGGCTCTGGAGCCATCTAAGTGGGGGTCAGAAGCGTCGGGGAGGGAGACTCGAACCCGCCTCGAGTCTGAAGGCAGAGGCTTGGCGGGAATGTAGTCTGAGGGCAGAGACCCTATCCGACGGGAGAAGTGGAACCCAACGAGGTGCCCCGAGGGCGGAGGCTGTGGTCAGAGAGCGGGAGGCTCCCCAGCAGGGGCCGTCCATCTCCCTAGTGGGTACAACCAGCCAGGACCCCGGGACAGGGCAGAGGCTGGGTCTGCGGGGCAGTGGGATGCAGGGCGGGGCGCAACCCCCAGCTCCAATTCCTGGTCCCCAGGCTGGGACGCCGAGACCGGCGGCGGGGACTCCGAGGACGGGCTGCGGCCGGACGTGCTGGTGTCGCTGGCGGCCCCCAAGCGCTGCGCCGGCCACTTCTCCGGGCGCCACCACTTCGTGGCGGGCAGGTTCGTGCCTGACGACGTGCGCCGCAAATTCGCGCTGCGCCTACCCGGCTATTCGGGCACCGACTGTGTCGCGGCGCTGTGACTGCCACCAATAAACAGATAACCACCGCGGCGCTGCCTCATTGCTGCGTCGCGCGGCAGGGGGTTGGGGTCAGTCCGACGCCACACAGGGTGTGTCAAGGCTATGGGTCCCGCGGGGTGCTTCCCGCAGGCAGCAGGGGAAGATAAGGCGGGGTGGGGGCCAGTCTGTGCAGGTCACCTGGGGGGCGTGGTCGCGAGTGGGCCTGTCTTGGGTGGGCGTAGTCACAGCCCCGCCCCGCCCCCATCCTTATCCCCCTGGGCGCCCGGCCCGCGCGTACGGAATCGGATTCTGGCGCAGTGCAGCTCAGACTCTCTGGGCCGCCTGGACCGACCCGCCATGGCATCGCAGCTACTACTGCTCTGTCTCTGTGTCGCCGCCGCTGCGCATCTGGCTGCGGCCCGAGGTGAGGCCGGAGGAGAGGTTGGCCTGAGACCCCCACGCGCAGGGGAAAGAGGATAGGGGGGAGGGTCACGCGCCTCCTGGGGTCTGGGTCCTCCTCCGACGGCCCAGGAGTTTGCGGACCTCTCAGCTAGGCAGGGAGCTCGTCCGTTCCTGTGTCCCGGAAGATACTGCAGAGACAGGGGCGCACGGGCGCACGGGATGGATGGGAACCTGAGGTTTCTCTGGGCTCCAGCAGCGTATGACCCAGCTCATTTTGGGCCCCTTAAATCGCCGGGTCTCCTGCCCAGGGGTCAGGGCCCTCTCTTCCCGCCACCTTCCACGCACCTCTGACACTCGAGACATAGTACAGCCCATGCCTCTGTGGAGACGATGATCGGAGAAGGAGGGTGCTCCTCAGAGGTTGTCACCCTGCCCTGGCTCTCGGGGACCGCGAGGGTGGACTCTAGTACTTCTTGCGGACAGCCTGGGCGGGAGAGGAGGGGTGTGCAGGATCAGGGATGGGGAACTGCAGGTGGATGACACAGATGCAGAGCCCAATGAACTTGATCAGTTTGGGGCCACTGGACACCCCAAAAAGGAGACTCGAGCCTGCGGACCAAGGGGACGTGGGCTCCCCCAACCCATGGCATTGGGTCTGAGAGAGCTAAGGGGCTACAGAAGCCTGGGGCTGGAAGCCTCTTATTTGATTTACACTTTCCTCCCGTGTAAAGTGGAGGTGACTTTGGTCTCCTTCTTGCACCAGAGGGGTTCCCAGCGACCCCGACATCCCGCTTCCGTTCCCCGTTTCCCACCCCTCCTGCAGATGCTCAAGAGCAACGCGCGCTGCACCCCGGCCAGCCCTCGCCGGTCCTGGAGGACTGGGAAGGTTGGTCAGCCAGGGAAGAGTCCTCTCTCTGCTGGGGGGAGACTCTGGGCTGGAGGGTCGCGAGAGGAAGGCCGGAGTTGGGGTCAGGGAGGGACGGGGCGGGCAGGAGGAAAGCCCGGGAGCTGGCTCCGCGCGCGAGGCCGGCTGCCCTCTTGGTTGTGGGACTGGATCGGGGCCATCCCTGCTCCCGCAGCCCCCAGATCTCAGCTCATGGTACCCACAGAGCCCAGCGAGTGGACGTCCTGGTTCAACGTGGACCACCCGGGCGGAGACGGCGACTTTGAGAGCCTGGCCGCCATCCGCTTCTACTACGGGCCCGCGCGCGTGTGCTCCCGGCCGCTGGCTCTGGAGGCGCGCACCACCGACTGGGCGCTGCCGTCGGCGGTGGGCGAGCGCGTGCACCTGAACCCCACGCGCGGCTTCTGGTGCCTCAACCGCGAGCAGCCGCGCGGCCGCCGCTGCTCCAACTACCACGTGCGCTTCCGCTGCCCGCTGGGTGAGGGGGCTTGTGGGCGGGGCTAGGGGCGTGTCCCCACGGGCCAAGGGCAGGGCAGCGTCTCGGGGCGGGGCTTAGCCGGTGAGCGGGGCTCCTGGCAGGCGGGCCTTTCGGTGGACGCCTAGCGTTTGGAGTAGTTTGTGGGCCTACACCCCGCACTGTCACCGGGTTTTGAGCGGGTGCGGTGGCTGGGGAGGGCAGTAGCATCCGTAGTCTCTCAGAGGTCGCGTGGACCGCGTTGGGGATGTGGGGGATACCTGCTGGAGGAGCTGCAGCCAGGCCGTAGCTTGCGTCGCGCAGCTGCTCAGGTCCGGGTCAGGACTCCTGGGGAGGAGGCGGGGCCTGCGCAGAGGGGCGGGGCCTCGAGGCGAGCGGGACCGGACCTTTGGGCTGTCCAGGGTAGGAGGGGTGGGGCGGGTTGAGCTGGGCTCTGCGGGGGCAGGGCCTGGAGACACTACACTGGCTTGGAAATATGAGGCCTTGGAGCCGCGACTCCTGACCAGGTAGCGCCTTCCTGTCCCTCCAGGTCCCAAGCAGCTTTGCTAGGTGCGCATCTGGATGGCCGGGAGCTGGCGCGAAGCCAGGGGCAGATTGTGGGGCCACTTCCTAAGGGGGCATAGTGTGCAAGAACAGGAGTCAGCTCCGCCCTCGTGCACGCACCCTCCACCCACCCACACAGACGCCGCTTACACCCTGGCAGCCCCGATGCCCAGACCTCCCCCACCAGCCAGCCAGGCGGCGACTGGAAACTCCGCCCCACCCAGGCTCCACAAACACAGCCTGCAGACCTCACTGTGGGGACGAGGGCGGGGGCACGCAGCGACCAGTGGGGGGACCCCACCCCCGGCTCTGCCCTCCCAGCACCTCTGCCCGCAAGTTTCCAGTGGAAGTTTCCATCTTCTGCAGAGCCCTAGGATTACACGGGGAGCGTGCTCCAGTCTGCCCCAGCGGCTTCCCGCTACACTCCTCACCACTCCCTGATGACCTTGTCTCCATCCTTGGAGACACCTCTCTGTCCTCTCCTCCAGGGTGCCTTCCTTCTCTTTCTGGACCCCAGTTCCCTCTTGCTGGCTCAACCCCACACACTCACCTCCATCCTCCCACCCCCCAGGCATTGCCGAAGTCTCAGAGGGGTACAACATGGGGGCAGTGCTTCAGGTGTGTTTGTTGAGTGACTGAGTGAAAGCCCTCTCCAGCAGAGAATATAGAAGCCTCTTTTTTTATTATTATTTTTTATTTTAGGACAGGGTCTCTAGTGTCTACAGGGTGTGACTAAATAGATTGGGCTCGTAGCGATCCGCCTGTGTTCAGCCTCCCAAGATTACAAGCCTGCACTACAATAGAGTCTCAATCTCTGTCTCAGCGTGGGGGGTGGGAGAGGGCAGGCCAGTACGGCATGCTGGGGATGGAACCCCCTGCGTCTGCCTAAGCAGGCACTTTAATCCACTGAGTTATTTGGCCAGCCCCTTTAGAGGCTTCTTTGTCCCTGTGTCCCTCTAGGATGCAGCCCTGACACCTGTGGATGTCCTGACCACATCCTGATGGGGTCTGTGGTCACTTCATCTGGGAGACCGCTGTCAGGAGCCAGGGTCTCCCTGCGGGCCCGGCCTGGCACCGTGGCCATCAGCGATGCCCACGGGGCCTTCCAGGTGCCTGGGGTCTGTGCCAGTGGCCGGGCCAACGTGAGTGCTCAGGCAGGTGGCTTCTCTCCGGGTGTGGCCCAGGCTCAGGCCAGCAGCTCCACCTCCTCAGAGGTCACCATTGTCCTGGAGAAATTAAGTGAGTGTCCTGGAGGCGGAGAGCAGGAGGAGGCCATGCCACTAGGGAAGGGCTCCCGGGAGACGCAGGTGGGACAGGCCCTGACCTGTGCTACTGTCGCTGCCAGGGAAGCCCTTCCTGGTGAAGCACCCAGAGTCCCGCGTGCGAGAGGCCGGACACAATGTGACCTTCTGCTGCAAAGCTACGGGGAACCCCGTGCCCAAGAAGTACTTCTGGTAAGCTTGGCCCTGCTTCGGATGGGCCTCCTTCCGGCTTCGGATTGGATCAGGTTTCCTGTGGTTATTTGGGTCCTCAAAGACCTAACTAGAACTAGGGGGTGCAGCTGGTGGTGGTGCACCCCTGTCCCAGCTACTCTGAGGCTGAGGCAGGACAGTCTCAACTTTGAGGTCAGCCTGGTCAACTTAGTGAGATCCTATCTCAAAAGAATTTTAAAAATAAAAGGCCTTCTAGAAGCACATGCTGGTCTTGATTTCCCCTCCAGCATGTGCGAGAGCCTCACCAAGTGAGCAGGTGGGCGCTGGAGGGACCCACCTCCCTGGGAAGAGGCCAAGCCTGGCAAAGCTGCTGTCCCAGGCCTATGCCCTGGTCCCCGCATTGTCCCCCCACCCCAGGTTCCACAATGGGACCCTGCTGGACCGGCCGGAACACGGGTCTGGTGCCCACCTGGAGCTCCGAGGGCTGCGTGCCGAGCAGGCGGGCACCTACCACTGCAAGGCGTGGAGCAAGGCGGGCACTGTGCGCTCAGGCTCGGCCCAGCTCACCGTGCTGGGTGAGCATCCGGCCCCAAGCGTCCCTAACCTGGAGCTGCAAGGGACTCAGCTCCACACAGATCCCTGACTTCCCTGAGCCCCCAACTCCAGTTCTAGCCCTCAGCCATCCCCCACCCCAATACTGACCCAGCCCATAGCTCCCTCACCCTGACCATTGTCCTCTGGCTCCCCAGCCCCGGGACAGCCAGCATGTGATCCCCGGCCCCGAGAGCACCTCATCAAACTCCCCGATGACTGTAGCAGGCCCGGTGACAGTGGCCCCACCTACCTGGACGTGGGCCTCTGCCCAGACACCCCCTGCCCAGGCCCCGTGGGCTCTGGTGCCCACTGCGGGGAGCTGGGCTCCCGCTGCTGTGCTGTGCGCCGCCTGGAGAGCCGGGAGATCCGCTGTGCTGGCTACGTCCTGCCAGTGAAGGTGGTGGCAGAGTGCGGCTGCCAGAAGTGTCTGCCTCGGCGGGGGCTCATCCGGGGCCGCGTGGTGGCCGCCAACTCCCAGGAGCCCTTGAGCTTTGCCAGGATCCTCCTGGGCCGGGAGCCCATTGGCTTCACCTCCTACCAGGGCGACTTCACCATCGAGGTGCCGCCCTCCACGGAGCGGCTGGTGGTGACCTTTGTGGACTCCCACGGTGAGTTCTTGGACACAGTCCGGGTGCTGCCTTTTGACCCCCGAGGCGCAGGCGTGTACCATGAGGTCAAGGCCATGCGGAAGAAGGCCCCGGTCCTGTTGGATACCAGTCAGAGCAACACGATACCCCTCGGGGAACTGGAGGAGGAGCCGTCCTTTGCGGAGCTGGTGCTGCCCCCCGGATCCATCCGGACCACGGACGGCAGCCCTTACACGGGCACCGTGGAGGCCCGGGTGACCTTCGTGGACCCCAGGGACCTGGCCTCCGCAGCAGCAGCCCCCAGTGACCTGCGCTTCGTGGACCGCAACGGCGAGCTGGCCCCACTCCGCACCTATGGCATGTTTTCTGTGGACCTGCGCGTGCCGGGCTCCAGGGCGCAGCTGCACGCGGGGCCCGTGGCTGTGCGCGTGGCCGCGGACCAGATCCGCATGGCCGGCCATGCCGAGGCCCTCCGGCTGTGGTCTCTGGAGCCAGAGACGGGCCTGTGGGAGGAGGAGAGCAGCTTCCGGCGCCAGGGCTCCTCCAGCACCCGTGTGCGCCGCGAGGAACGAGTGTTCCTAGCCGGCAACGTGGAGATCCGCGAGCGGCGGCTGTTCAACCTGGACGTGCCCGAGCGCCGCCGCTGCTTCGTGAAGGTCCGCGCCTTCGCCAACGACAAGTTCACGGCCAGCGAGCAGGTGGAGGGCGTGGTGGTGACGCTCGTCAACCTGGAGCCCGCGCCTGGCTTCTCGGCCAACCCGCGCGCCTGGGGCCGCTTCGACAGCGCGGTTACTGGGCCCAATGGCGCCTGCCTCCCGGCCTTCTGCGACGAGGACCGGCCCGATGCCTATACGGCGCTGGTTACCGCTACGCTGGGCGGCGAGGAGCTGGAGCCCGCGCCCTCGCAGCCCCGGCCGCTGCCGACCACGGTGGGGGTCGCGCAGCCCTACCTGGATCGGCTGGGCTACCGGCGCACCGACCACGATGACCCGGCCTTCAAGCGCACGGGCTTCCGCATCAACCTGGCCAAGCCCAGGTCCGGGGACCCGAGCGAGGCCCACGGGCCCGTGTACCCGTGGCGCAGCCTGCGCGAGTGCCAGGAGGCGCCCTTCACGGCCAGCCACTTCCGCTTCTCGCGCGTGGAGTCGGACAAGTATGAGTACAACGTGGTTCCCTTCAGGGAGGGCGCGCCCTCTTCCTGGACAGGCGACCTCCTGTCCTGGTGGCCTAACCCGCAGGAGTTCCGCGCCTGCTATCTCAAGGTGAAGGTCCAGGGTCCCCAGGAGGTGGTGGTGCGTTCGCACAACGCGGGGGGCAGTCACCCCCGCACCCAGGGACAGCTCTATGGCCTGCGGGACACCCGCAGCGTGCGCGACCCCCAGCGCGCCAACACCTCGGCCGCCTGCATAGAGTTCAAGTGCGGCGGGATGCTGTTCGACCATCGGCAGGTGGACAGGACGCTGGTGACCATCACCGCCCAGGGCAGCTGCCGGCGCGTGGCTGTCAACAGGCTCCTGCAGGATTACCTGGAGCGGCACCCCCCGCCCGCGCCCTCCGATGACCCGGCCGCCTTCGCCATGCTGGCACCCCTGGATCCCCTGGGTCACAACTATGGCGTCTACACAGTCACAGACCAGAGCCCGAGGCTGGCCAAGGAGATCGCCATCGGCCGCTGCTTTGACGGCTCCTCCGACGGCTTTTCCAGGGAGATGAAATCCGAGGCGGGCACAGCCGTCACCTTTCAGTGCCGAGAGCCTCCAGCCAGGCCCAGCCTCTTCCAGAGGATGCTAGAGGCCCCCGCAGCCGAGGTGCTGGATGACATCCGCAGGGAGATGGGCCAGGCGGCTCGGCGCCCCAGGGTTCCTCGCACACGCAGGGGCCAGTGAAGGGGGCTATGAGCTCACGGCCCAGCTCTGCCCAGGAAGTCTCGCTCCCTTCTCCCCAGATGTCCCCTCCCCAGAGCTGAAAGTCAGGACCCAAAGTAGGAGCACACCTGGCAGGCGGCGTGTCCACTGGCTGCCACATGGCCTGAAGGGGAGTTCCCCCGGAGGGCGTGGAGCCAGTGCCTGGGGACAGCCGTGTCCAGAGGCTGAGGTGGCCTGTCTCCACCCGGAGTCCAGGTCCTTGGCCCACACTTTGTTTGGGGTTATTTATTGAAATAAAGCCAGGGGCTGGTTGTGGGGTGTGTGGGGTCCAGGCCTGGCTGAATGAGAGAGGGGAGGGTTCCTTGGGGTCCCCATGTTAGGACAGCTCTGGGGTTGGGAGTTCCTGTGTTTGGTGCTTGGAGACCCTGGGGTGTCAGGGCTGGGCTGGAGGCTCCATTAAAGATGCTTTTTGTTTACCTTATGTTGTCTGCTTGAGGCTGAGGGACAGCAGTGGGGCTGCCCAGTCCTTGGGCTGAAACACACTTTTTTTTGTTTTGTTTTTTGAAGGATGGTCTCACTGTGTAGCCCAGGCTGGCTTCAAATTCATAGGGATCCTCCTGCCTCAGCCTCCCAAGTGCAGGCGCACCAGAGCCCTGCAGGACACGCGTGTGCATGTGGCATGAGGCTCTTGTGGCTGTGGCATCCTGGAGGCGGGCCTAGCCCAGAGCACTGAGGGAGACCTGTGTCCATGAGGTAGTGAGGGGCAACTGTGGTGGCAGTTGGGGCCACGCGGGGGCCAAGCTGCCAGAGGCCAAGAGCCTAGGCTCTAGGAGCTGGCTACGCCTTAGATTTGGAGCTGACAGAGTGTCTAGGCAGCTCTTCCTGTCACCCAGTGGGGCAGGCCCGGCTCTGACAGCACCCCGCTCTCCAGCACCAGTCCCAGCAGGAGGGGGCCTCCCTGGGTGACACATGTGGGGCCCAAAATAACAGTGTGGGGTGGCTGGAGGAGGCCTGTGCCAGGCTGGCACCCCAGGAAAGGGGACAGGTAGCAGGGGGATCCTTAGCCAGGACATCAGCCCCATCTCTGCCATCGCCTGCCCCTGGGGCATGGTGGCCTGGCCTAGCCCGGGGCATGGGGCTCAAGCTCAGTGTTCCCTCCATCCCATGCCCCCTGGGGTGCTCTGGGGCTGAGGTCGCAGAAGACTACAAAACCAAGTGTGTCCCCGGGGTCTCTGAGAGAGGGCTCTAAGGGGCTCTGGACGCATGGCCCACATCGGCCTTGCGCACAGGACCTGCACAGTATTTGCTGTGTCTGTGGAGGTTGGCCTGGTGACCCGGTGGGGTCCTGCGGGGGTGTGGGGGCCCCTGCGGCTGGGTTACAGCTGCTGCGGCTCCAGCCTGGGTGATGAGGTGTCGGGCTGCCCTGCCAAAGCCGCTGCAGAGGCTGTTGGGGCCTTGGCCGGGCCGAGCTGGGGCAGCCAGCCGGCATCGGGGCAGACACAGGCCACGGCTGGGGTGGCCTCCTGTGGCCCCTCCCTGCCTGCCTCAGGGTCTCTCATTCCAGCACGCTTGGAGGCTGAGGCAGACAGATTTCTAGTTGAAGCCCAGCTTGGGCAATTTAGTGGACCTCATCTCAGAATTAAAAAGTGCTGGAGGTGCAGCAGCCCAGATCAATCCTTAGCACTACAAAAAGACAGAAAAAGGAAAGGAAAGGAAGGAAGGAAGGAAGGAAGGAAGGAAGGAAGGAAGGAAAGAAAGAAAGAAATAAAGAAAGAAAGAAAGAAAGAAAAAGGGGTGCTAGGGAGATAGTTTGGCAGTCTAAGCACCTGTCTGGAAAGCGCAAGGACCCTGGTTTGATCCCAGTGCTGCATTCTATGTTAGCCCCAGAACCCCAGGTACGCCATGCTGACCCAGAAGCTGGGGTGATGGCGCACACCTATAATCCCAGTTTTGGGGAGGCCAAGACAGGAAGATCACTATGTGTCTGAATTGTGTAGTGAGACGTGTATCAATCAATCAATCAATCAATCGATCAATAGAAAGGGCAGCCATGGCCCCCACCTTCAAGATGGAGAAACTGAGGCCCTGGACAACGAGCCCGGCCTGAGGCACCAGACTGCCGCCTCCCTCCTGGAGCGCAGCCCCGGCTTCTGGAAAATCCATTCCCCTACTGCCTGGGCTGCCAGCACACAGCCTGTAGCCGGGGAAGCGGGGGCCGGGACCCCCCCCCCAGAGACCCTGGCCACAGCTATTAGGGGTCGACCCAGGGCACGGGAGGCCCTGGGTCCCACCCACAGCATTTTCAACTTCTATAATTTTAGAACCCAGGGTTTTTAACATTCCTCACACCGAGCTGGAGGAGGAATTTTGGAACATGCAAGTGCTTCAAACAAGTCTGTGAACTGCAGAGGCCAAGGGGAGGAAAGGAAAAACAGACACACAATGGGCACGGCGGGGCTGCAGGCACGCTGTGCCCCGGCCCTGGCTCACCTGAGAGGTATTCAGCATCTTTTCATTGCCTCAAGACCCCCAATCTGTGCTTTCAGGAGAGTGGGTTCCTTTGCACTTCCCAGTTGAAAGACTGGCCCCATGGTCACACAGCAAACGTGGCTGCCATAGGGTGGGGAGAAGTTTTCTGGCAAAGAAGACAGATACTGGGTTTTGAAGGATGTCTAGGAGTTTGCTGGGTGGCTGAGGCAAGAAGGGTACTCCAGGCAGCTGGGCCAGTCATGCAAAGACTGGAGGGGACAGATCTCACAAGCAGCAGGAGGTCCTGGAGCAGGAGAGGTTCCCCCAAGAGCCTCTCCAGCATTAGAAGAAGCAATTCCTTCCCTGTGCCAGGTCTGGCCCTCCCTCGTGACAGCCATGCAGTGCCTCCTGTCCTGGATGAACACCCCTGGCTCCTCTGTGTGCCTTGTGGGTCTGGCGTGGCCACCCACCACTTTTTCCCTGCTGTCTGTCTCATCATCAGCTGGCAGAATCGGGGCTACCTGTACCCCTAGCCCAAGCCTGGAGCCAGCCTGGCATAGCACGGCTGACCTTGTGTGGTTGGGGGGTAGTGGCACTGTGCTGGTGGAAGCACCTTCTGGCTCCAGGGAATGGCAGCCCAGATGAGGTCCCCGCACCCGACCTTGATGAGACAGAGGGAGCCCCATGCGAGACACGGCCCGCCAAGGATGCGTCACTGGAGCCTCGCGCTGTCCTCAGCCCCGAGGTCACGGCGTCCAAGTTGCCCAGCCCGCCCCTGCTGCTTCAGGCCGGGGTCTCTTCTTCCCTTTTACAATCTGGCCATCTTGTTGTCCCTCAAGAGGCCCCACGGGCACCCTGAGCAAGGTGACACTGGCACCGTGCGCCACACAGAGCACATCGCATCCACTGCCCCACTGATGCCCCAGTGTCCCCTTGTCCCCTTGCCCTTGGTATGCCCTGGATCCGTGCCATCCAATCAACCAGGTCCGGGTCCTCCACACCGCAGCCCCCTCAGAGCGCAGCTGGCCACCGCTGGCGGCGTGTACACATCTGAGCCGCGCAGGGAGGGGGACCTCAGGTCGAACGCTCTTCCCAGGACTGTCCGACGCCCTCCCGCGCTGACTCAGCCTAGGAGCTGCCAAACCTCAGGTATGTCCGCGAGGGCTGCCGCGGGGCCTCCGTGGGGCCGGGCAGGGGCTCCTCTCCACTGGGCTTCCCGCTGCGGGGGCCCAGGCCCAGGCTGTCAGGACCAGCTCAGCGTCGGGCCTGTCAGACCCACTGCGGCTCCCCAGAGATAGGCCAGGGTGGGCTCAAGCCCTCTTCATGACCTCTGAAGGTGCCCTGGCTGCGGTCTTGGGCCTGGTGTGGGACATACGCACCTAGGGGTACACAGGGCTGCGGGATGTCTCCCTGCTGACCTCTGGATTTGTTTGAAGGTGCACGGACACAGTCCTACAGCTGATTTTAGACTGGTCAGGAAGGCAAGACAGAGCCAGCCAGGGCAATTCCAGCCTGTAGGGTCAACATCAGGTCAGCAAGAAGCCCAGATGCTGGAAGGTTTACTGGAGGAGAGCACATTCTGATCCGGGTTTTGAGGGGTGAGCACAAGCCTGCCAAATCAGGCCTGGATGTCCCAAAGTTTTGATGCTGGTCTTAGAGTTTTCCTTTTGTTTGTGAGCATTTCTGGCAGGGGAAAGAGACAGACAAACCTCAATTCGCTACTTCCTCTTGAAGACACTGCATGGGAAGGGGCAAGAAATATTTAGCAGATGGGGGAGACAGAGTCAACCTCAACCTGAGGGTTAAAGAGAACTCAAGAGTCGGAGAGGGGGCGCTTGCTGGGCGTGGTGGTGCACGCCTGTAATCCCAGCACTTGGGAGGCTGAGGCAGGAGGATCGGTGCAAGTTCAAGAACAGGCAGGGCTACAAAAGTGAGCTCAAGGCAGCTTGAACTGCATAGCAAGACCCTGTCTCAAAAGGACAAAAAACAGCAGGGGAGGAGGGAAAGGGAGATAGCTCTGTGGCACAAGTGCCTACCTGGCAAGTGCAAGGTCATAAGTTCAAACCCTGGTCCCACCCTTCCAAAAAGAAAAAAAGAGTGGAAGGCCCTGCTGTGGACTGGGTGGGTCCAGTCAGTAGCCCTTCAAGAAAAGTTCCCTTACCAACCTCTTTTTTTTTTTCCTTAAGCAAACACACTTTGGGGCAAGGTCTGGCCCCCATTAGGTCTGCCCCACCGCCATTAAGGCTTTCTCCCTCCCCAACCCCACTCAGTAAAGCTTAATTAAACCCCAGCCTGGCCCTTGGGCTCTTTCTTCATTTCCTGATGGATAGTCCCAGAGCAGGGCTGGGAGGAGGTCCTGAAAGAACTCTTCCCTGTAGTGTAAGTTCAGCTTGGATAGAAACATGTGAAAATGGGAGGCCCAGATAGATCCAACCACCGCACATGCACCCCCAGGCTGGGAAGAGGGGTGAGAGGACGATGCACCAGTGAGTGATGGAACCTTCCTGCTCACCGCAGCAGGCTCCTGACGCCCTCAGCCTGGGTCTGTACGTCGGGATGTCCTATCAGGGCGGGCCAAATGACGGCCATGGAGAGCTCAGGCAGGGCCCCAGTAAATAGAACTTTGCAACAGTAGGGTGCCCTGGATCATTCCCCCTCCTTTTTTTCTTTTTCTCTTTTTGAGACAGGGTCTCAGGCTGGCCTTGAGCTGATCTTGCAGCCCAAGCTGGTCTTGAACACAGAAGGATCCTCCTGCCTCAGCCTCGAGTGCTGGGGTGAGGGGTGTGCACCACCATGCCCAGTTTTTTTTTTTTTTTTAGTTTTTATTTATTTATTTAGTCTTTTTGGGACAAGGTCTCCCTATGCAGTTCAGGCTGGCCTTGAGCTCACTTTTGTAGCCCAGGCTGGTCTCGAACTCACAACGATCCTCCTGCCTCAGCCTCTCAAGTGCTGGGTTTACCGGCATGCGCCACCATGCCCGGCTCAGCTTTTATTTTTTTTTAATCCCTTATTTTGGGGCAGGGTCTGGCTGTGCAGTTCAGGCTGGCTTTGATCTGGGTGAGGCTCCTGCCTCAGCCTCCTGACTGCTAGGATTATAGGTATGTGCCACCACACCAGGCTAGTCTGCGGAGACTGAGGCTGAGAGGGAAGCAGGGCCCCTAGAGTCGCCCAGAGAGGAAGGTGTGCTGTTCCTACCCACTGTGGACCCCACATGCTGCCACCTAGACCCTCGAGGACGGAAAGCTGGCTCCACGGACTTGGACAGGTTAAAATCTGTACGGGTCCCAACGATGGTCCAGGCCCTGAGAGCCCGAGGGAGGGGCGTGGCCTGGCTTTCGGAGGGCGGGGCCTGTGGAGGCGGGGCCTGGCGTCGGCCCCCTCCCCCTCCCCCCAGTCGGGCTGCTGGGCGGAATGTGGGCTGCGGTTAGGCCGCGCGGGTGGAGAGGCTGCTGGAAACTCGGGCCGCCTGGCCAGGCCGCGTGCGTTCGCCAGCAGGAGCAGCCGCCCGGGGCCGAGGAATGTCCGCGCTTTCGGCCTCTGGATCCCGCTGCCCAGCTTGGCGGCCGGCCCGGGGCGGTGCCGCGGTGCCCCCGGGGTCCTTGGGAGTCGAGCTGCTCTCTCCGCCCCTGGCCGGGCCGCTGGAGAAAGACCCCGCGAAGGCTTGCGCAGCCCGTCTGTCGGGGAGCTCACCCCCTTTTAGCGACCCCCGAGGGACGTCCTGCCTGGCGGGCCACGTGGAGGAGGCGCCAGTGCGGCCTCGCCCCAGGGTCCAGCCCGCCCCTGGGCCCCCAGTGGGCCGAAGGCAGAAAGTGCACGCGTGGCACCTCCTGAACGCCACGTTTCCTGTCTGCTCGCTGGCCTTGCCGGCCCCATGTTGCAGATAGGGACATTGAGCCTGGGGTTTCTTTTCTCTCCTGAAACTGCAAGGAGCAGATTCCGTAAATCGCCAGGTCCCCGCGTCGCGGAGCACGACCAGGCTCCTGGGGACCTTGGTCTTGGCGGAGTGCGGCCCCTGGTGGCCGCAGGGCGCGTTGCAGGCCTGGCCACTCGGCGCTGGTGGCTCCAGGCTCGCGCGTCCCTCGCAGCTTCCACCGTCCCTGAGCCATCAGAGGCCCCCGAATGCACAACCACCGCAGTCTCCCAGCTCCTGTCTCCACCTCAGCCTCAGTCTACCCAGCTGAGGAGGAAGGTCTGGGGAATTTAAGTGTGACACGCAGCGGACGCCCAATAACTGTGACTCCCCTCCGGAGGGCGGTGGGCAGGACACGGAACTGAGCCGA
The DNA here is from genome assembly GCA_004027915.1 of Capromys pilorides. Classification (NCBI taxonomy): domain Eukaryota; kingdom Metazoa; phylum Chordata; class Mammalia; order Rodentia; family Capromyidae; genus Capromys; species Capromys pilorides. The sequence continues at coordinate 48,300 of PVKN010000633.1, forward strand.
GAGTTCTGTCCCTCAGTTCAGTCCAGTTTTCTCCCCGTGACTGAGGCCCCCAGACTCACGACCGGGCTCTGCCCCCCACCCCGGAACCCTAGGGGAACACAAATGTTTAGTGGGCTTTGCGGAGGAATAGAGCACTCGCTCCATCTCCAGTACAGGAGAAAAACAAAAACAAAAACAAAAAAACCACAGAACTATTTACTAGGGATGGGGCCTTGGGGCTCCTTAACTTCCACCTTGAGACTCGATGTGGGCGATCTGGAAACTGTACGTGGGGGGGTACCTGGCAACTGCCACTGTCCTATCTTGGGGCTGGATATACCTCTGAGAACCGGATGGGGGTGTCTCTAGATCTTCCCGATCGTGGGTCAGGGGATTTGGAAATTTCTACTGGGGGCTCAGGCACGACGAGTTTTGAAATTCCCACGTGAGGGGGTGTGGACTTCAAAATTTCAAGGATCCCCACTTGTGGGAGGCCTGGGAAGGTGGATGGTTGAGGCATTCTTCAAGGCCGGACAGCGCTGCAGGGGCGTCCGAAAGGGTCTTGAAGCCCACTGCACCAACCCACTGCCTGGAGAGGGTGTCTGGGGATAGAGAGCAGCCACCTCCCACGGCAGAACCCCATTTCTTTTTCTTTCTTTCTTTCTTTCTTTCTTTCTTTCTTTCTTTCTTTCTTTCTTTCTTTTTCTTCCGGAACCGGGGATCGAACTCAGGACCATGCACTTGCCAGGCAGGCTCTTGTGCCCCTGAGCTATCTCCCCAGCTCCAGAACCCCATTTCTGACCCTCCACTTCGTCCAAGGCGATCCCCAAGGAGTCCGGGAATGGGCAGGGTGAGAAGAGGCTCGGCAGGGTGAAAAAGAGACATTGCAGAACCTGGGGTGTGGTCGGGCAAAGGACCCGGGCCGGAGAAAAATGATGGGAGGGGCCAAGAGAAGGGCGTGGCGGGAGGGCGGGGCAGCGGATCCAGCTGGGGCCTGCGATGGGCGGGGCGAGGAGAGGCAGAGGCGGAGCCGAGAGAGGGGCGGGGCCAGTTGGGCAGCACCTTTAGTTCTAGTTCCGGGCTCCGGGTCTCAGGAGGGAGGGAGAGGCTAAACCTTACGCCGACCGTTCCCAGTGGGTGACTGTCCGGGACCGCAGCTCACCGTGTCCTTTGACTTCCTGGGACGTCGCTTTGATTCTGGAGTCCCTCCTACTGGCCAAGCAGCTGCAGGATTGAGTCGTGAAGCCCTCACTGCACAGCTGCGCGAAGGCCTGTGGCAGGAGCATGCTTCCGGGGCGCAGCCGGCGCCTGGTGCAGCCCGGGACTGCAGGTAGGGCCGGCCACGGAGAAAGCCGTCTGCAGTCCCCACGCTCTGATGCGGCTCACGCCACGGCGGCGCCACCTAGTGGCCGGCAGAGGCAGCTGCCCGAAAGCCACTGCACACGATCCCCAGGCACTGCAGAGCTTACTATGACCTGGAGCCCAGCGAGCAGCCAGCTCCTGAATTTACACTTGGCTGGGCGTTTTAAGGGAGAACACACACGTTTTGCCGGCACACGCCTGTCATCCCAGCACTTAGGAGGCTGAAGCTGGAAGATCGCTGGGAGTTTGAGGCCAGTGAGTTCAGGGCCAGCGTGAACTTCACGGCGAGACCCTGTCTCAAAGCAAGAAACCTGGGGAACTGTCAGCCCAGCACCTCATCCCCTTCCGACAGAGCCTTGTGTGCTGACCTTCACCCCTCGCCAGGAGGATCACTTGCTTGGGGTATTCAGCCACCACCTGCAGAACGAAGCAGGTGTAGTTCCTTGACCTCGGATCGCCCACGGTGCTCTGCTAGTCATCCAGGGGACAGGTGGGGACAGTCCTCTGTGTTCCTCCCAGGTCCTGCGTGGCCCAGCCTGCTTGGGTGCCAGTGGCCTTTGCTAAGCTGGGCTGTGATTTCTTGGAACCAGATTGGGGGTAGTGCAGACTCCTCCGAAGATCCCTTGGAGGACCCAGAAGTCTGAGTCACTGTCCCTCATCAAGCTGGCCCGCAGGAGCAAGGCAGAGCCAAGAAGAGGTGTGCGAATCTAACGCAGATAAGCCAGGAATGCAAACATATGCAAATACCACAGGAGGTATTCGCCACCCCCAGTGGGCTGCCTCTGCAGGGCTGCGGGCTGTTTCAGATGCCTTTGCTCTGTACACTGAGAGCCCAGCCACAGGGGGACCTCAGGGCACTCTGGGGTCCTGGACTTCCAGCTTTCAGCAGGGCCTGCAGGACAGGGTGATCCCCGGTGGCCAGGGGTGGCCACTGCCAGCTTCTCTTCCCCCAAACCCTTGGTCCATCACCCCGTCTCTGCCCCAGATGGTGTGTGTGTGGTGAGGTGAGGAGCAGGACAGGCAATGGGGAGAGAAATTTTGGCCTTGTACTTTTTGCTTGTTTTTTATTCTTTTGAAACAGGGTAGCTGTCAGGCGTGGTGGTGCACGCCTGTAAGCCCAGTGCTTGGGAGGCTGAGGCAGGAGGATCAGTGTGAGTTCGAGACCAGCCTGGGCTACAAAAGTGAGCTCAAGGCCAGCCTGAGCTGCATAGCGAGACTCTGTCTCCAAAAATAAATAGAATGAAACAGGGTAGCTGCAGAACCCAAATGGGCCTGGGACTTTTGATGACCCTGCTGCATCGGCTTCCCAGAGTCCTGGGATGACAGAAGTGCTCCATTGTGCTGGACACTGGAATTGTGCATTTTTCTGAGAGAAGCTCATGAAAAGAGCAGCATTAAAAACAATAAGCCTCCTGGGCTGGCAAGATAGCTCAGCGGTCTAAAGAGCCTGCTTAGGCAAGCTTAGGCAACCGCAGGGACCAGGGTTTGATCCCCGGCACTAAGTGCTGCGACAGCCCCACCCCCAGGGCAGGCTGAGCCAGCCATAATATAAAATAAATAAAGTTAACATGACTGTTTCCTTTAAAAAAAAAAAAAAGAAAGGAAAAAATATAGAAACAATAAACCAAAAAAATAAAAATAAAAACAATAAGCCTCTAGCTGGGCGTAGTGGTGCACGCCTGTAATCCCAGCATTTGGGAGGCTGAGGCAGGAAGATCGGTGTGAGTTAGAGACCAGCCTGGGCTACAAAAGTGAGCTCAAGGCCAGTCTGAACTGCATAGCGAGACCCTGTCTCAAAAAGACAAAAAAACAAAACCCAGTAGGCCTCCCAGGAAGGCCCTGTAGCTCCTCCTCGGGGTAGAGGCTGAGCCCTCGTAAGCACTCCATGCTGTGCCCTGGAGGCCTCTAGCTCCCCGGGCTCTCTGTGTTTGTCCTCTCCAGGGCCACATTGGCCTCATTAGACACTTGTCTCTGTCCCTCACTGCTGGCTCCTCCCAGAGTTAGTCCCTTGGTTGGCCTTTGGCTCCTGCAGCGTGGTCGCCTGGCAGCCAGGAGGCCCTGGGGACCAGATCCCAGTTCAGCTATGTGCCTCACAGGCAGCAGAAGAGACAGGAGCAAAACTCCAAGTCCTTTGATGATTTCTTACCCCACTTTATTTATTTATTTTTTCATTCATTCATTCATTCATTCATTGTCATTTTGAGACAGTGTCTCTATGCAGTTCAGGCTGGCCTTGAGCTCATTTTGTAGCCAATGCTGCTCTTGAATTTGCTACAATCCTCCTGTCTCAGCCTCTGGTGTGCTGAGATTACAGGCACCACACCTGGCTTCAGGCTGACTTGAGCTCATCATGTGGTCAGGCTGGCCTTGAACTCATAGTGATCCTTCTGCCTCAGCCTCCTGAGTGCTGGAATTATAAGTATGTGATAGAAGGTCTGAGACTAATCTTTAAAAAAAAAATTATTTTTGTGGTACTGGAGACTGAACCCAGAACCTTCACATTGAGGAACATCCACAAGCCATTGTCCAGGCTGGACCAAACTTTCTTTCTTTTTTTTTTTTTGTCTTTTTTGAGATAGGGTCTTGCTATGCAGTTCACTTTCATGGCCCACTCTGCTCTCAAACTCACATTAACCCTCCTGTCTCAGCCTCCCAAGTGCTGGGATTACAGGCATGCACCACTACGCCCGGCTTGGACCAAGCTTTCAACCCTCCTGAGAAAACTGTCCCAGCGCATGTAATTGGGGTCTGTGTGCCCGGCTCTCCATAAGGCAGTGGCCTCAGGCCTCTGAGGGCGATGGCGAAGTGTGAGCCTGAGTGTGCTGCGCCGGCGGCCAGGGCCACACCTCCAGAGGTCAGGCGGTTGGACCAATGGGAGCTGATCAAGGCCGCTCTGTTGGGGGGAGGGAAGAGCCGCCGCCCAGAGGATCCACCCACTCAGGCTGGGTAATTCAGTGCAGCTTGGTTTACCGAGCTGTGAAGCCCTCACCTCACGTTTTCGCCATCCCTCACCAGTCACTTACTGTTTGTCCCCAAACCCCGCTGCCGCTGATCTAACTTTCTGGACTGGTTTATTGATTTTATTGATTTATTTATTTTGACTAGGTTTTATTGCTGCCGATGAAATCAGTCCTGGCAGGGTGTGGGGACGGGGAAGGTGCTGCTGCTGGCGGCTCTTCCCGGACTTCCGGCCCAGCAGAGGCCCGCACACCTGCCTGGGGAGCAGGTCGCCGAGATTTCACACAGCCTGGCTCCTGCTTCCAGAGGCCAGGTGCAAACCTGTGGGCTGTTCCTGGTACTTGCCCGGCCGGCTCGGTGAATTCAGGGCGCACCCAGTCTCCGCCCTAATAGTACTGTGATAATACCGCTGTAACCGACAGCTGCAAATCCAACTTTGCCTTGTTCCACCAGGCGCCCAGATTCCGGGTTCCTTG
>PVKN010000633.1:53174-69907 GCA_004027915.1 Capromys pilorides
AAAAAAAAAGGGGGGGGGGCGTAGGGGGAGGTAGCTCAGTAGAATAAGCACTTGCCTGGCAAAAAGAAAAAACAAAACAAAACAAAACACTCCCGGTAGAGGGCACTGCGAGGAAGGTGGGTGGTTTGGGATGAGCTGCCCCCCCCCCCAAGGGAGGTCCGTGGCGTGGCCAAGGTGGGACGCCGCTGTCTAATCCTCGCGCGCCTTACCTGTGCTGCACCCTGTGCCCAGGGAGCTGGTGGGTGCAGAGCACACTGGGGTGCGCAGAGGCCCCTGGGCCTGAGTGACCACCTGGGGTCTGCTCTATGGAACAGACATATGTGGGGACTGTGGGGGCTCCGCTGGGGATGAGGTGTCCGGGCCTTGCCAGTATCCACCAGGGCCACCACTGCAAGTCGCTGGGAGGCTGGAGCACACCTGGGCCGACGCCCACGCGGGACACTCAAACCGGTGCAGGGTGGCTTCCTGCTGCAGCACGGAGGCTCCCAGACAGGGCAGAGGTCGTTAGACCAACAGCTTCCTGAGCAGACAGGAAGGGCAAGCCGCCTTCTAGAATGCATTAAGAAAATGGGGCGGGGTTGGGGTGGGGGGGAGAGGCAGGCCTGGCGGTGCAAGCCTGCTCTCCAGTAAGTTCCAGACCAAGCCTGGCTACAAAGTGAGCTCAGGGTCAGCCTGAAAACAGCTAGACTCTGTCTCAAAAAGACAAAGAAAAAACACAAAGCAAAACAAAAACCAGAAAAAGACCGCATTCTTGTCACTGCTGGAGTCCACGAGGGGGGGACCGCATTGCTCAGTGCATTGCCGTTGAATGTGGCTGGAGGGACACCCAGGGCCGTGATCCACACTCCACTCGGGAGAGGGGGAGGGGGACGACCAGGGACGATGCAACTTCTCAGGGGTGGGGGTGCCAGGGTCCGGGATGGGAAGGGCAGCTCTACTTCCGGTGGGACCCACTCCGCAGCACGGACACTGGCTGAGTTTTTATTTTTATTTATTTATTTTTTAATTTTTGGCTGAGTTTTTCGAATTAGGGGTAAAGTGAAACAGACCAGATCTGGGTGAGGCCGAGGCAGGAGGACTGCAGAAGTTCAAGGCCAGCTTGGGCTATGTAGTAGTGGGACCCTACAAAACCCAAAAAGGAAGACAAAAAATTTATGTTTTTATTGTTCTGCAGTCTGGGGATGGAACCCAGGCCACCCACGCTGGGCAAGCGCTCCGCCCGCGGGCTTGCCCCAGCCGGTCTTTCGCTGGGGAGTCGCGTGGTTTCTCTAGCAGACAAGAGCCTTGCAGGTGTCGCCTCCCTTCCACTCGAGTGCAGCCTGTTTACCTTCTGAGCACCAAAGTTTTTCACTTTGGTGGAATCAGGTCTGTCTGCTTTTCCTTTGTTGCGTGGGCTGTCATTTCTAAGAAACCACTGCCTAAGTGACAGTAAGTCTCTGCTCGGCCCTGAGAGGGCCGCGGGCTTAGCTCTTAACGCTCACCTTGAGGCATTTCATCCAGTAGAGATTTTTTTTTTTTTTCTTAATGCTGGGGAGGAAGCCAGGACCTTAAAATATACAGCGGGTGCTCTCCGCAGAGCCACATCCCGGCCTGGTATTGCAGTTAATTTTTATTTTTATTATTATTTTATTAATGTTTAGGTTTAGATGCACCCAGTTACATTTTGTTCTTCCCGTGTGTCTGCAGTACGTGCGCTCCCGGTCGGGTCGCCATCATGCACGGAGCAAGTCTGAGCCAGTTTGGAGCCCTCTCCCCACTTCCCCTCGCGGTCCCTTCCGGTTTGCAGAAGCGCCTTTTTGCCTTTTCTGTTTCTTCTTTCAGTTCCGTTTTCTCTCCCTTCCCTACCCCCCTCCCGCTCTGGACGCCCCCTACCCCTTTAAAAAGATCTCCCCACTTCCCACGGCCTGTCTTTCATCTTGCTCTGTCTTACGTATCTTGGACTCTCGTATAAGGTTAGCCTTGCAGGGCTGAAGCTCGTGTGTGTGTGTGTGTGTGTGTGTGTGTGTGTGTGTGTGTGAGAGTCATTTCACTTCATGGTATGTTCCCCCGGTGCATCTGTCTACCTACCGGTGCACGAGGCTGTTCTTTTTTTTCAATTTGGTACAGGGTCTCACTATGTAGATCGGACTCCTAGTGATCCTCCTGTTTTCAGCCTCCCCAGCGGCTGGGATTACAGGCACGCACCCACCAGGCCCAGTCTCAGTTGCAGTCTCTGCGCGCCCACGGGGGTGGGGCGGGGCGAGCATGGCACCACTGGGATCAAACCCTGGCCACTGCCCTCTGCCCTAGCGAGTGCTTTAGTCTGCTGAGCTATCGGGCCTGCCTAGGCAGTCCTTCTTTACAGCAAGGTTGTACTCTCCTGCCTGTAAATACTTGGTTAACTTTACTTATATACGGGGACAGGACTACAACTCCATGCATACGTTGTGTGCATGTCTACTTGTCCCAGTACCCGTCACTGAAGAGACCACTGTTTCCCCACTGAAGGCTCCGTACATGTATCGAAAACTACCTGGCTGTAGATATTGATGTCTGTACTTTGAAATTCTGTCCCACTGATCTCTGTGCCTAGCTTTTAGTGAGAGGCATTTTGTTGATTTGTTTGCTTGTTTCTTTCTTTCTTTTTCAATATGTCTTTTTTTTTTTCTACAGGGTCTCCCTATGCAACTCATAGGATCCTCCTGTTTCCTGCCTCCCAAGTGCTGGGATTACAAGTGCGCGCCACCGCGCCCGGACTCCATCGCCAGCTCAGCGCCCTTGAGAGCGGGGTCGGCGCGGTGGGCTGGGCCAGGGAACCGAACCCTGGCTCCTGTGCTTCCCTAAGCAAGCGCTCAATCCGATGAGCTATACCACCGACCCTCAATATGTCTTTCTTTTTTAAATTTTATTTATTTATTTATTTGTTTGCTTGTTGTGTTTGTTTGGTTCTTTATTTATTCATTTTGTGGCTGGCTCAGCCTGCCCTGGTGGTGCCGCTGGCGCAGCATGTGGTGCCGGGGATCAAACTGCAGTTCCCGCAGTTGCCTGAGCCCTCTTAAGCAGGCGCTTTAGACCACTGAACCATCTCTCCGGCCCCTCAATATGTCTTTAAAAAAAATAAAATTTATTTATGGCTCAGCCTGCCCTGGGGGTGGGACTGGCACAGCATGTGGTGCCGGGATCAACCTTAGGCCCTATGGTTGCTAGGCAACCTAAACAGGTGGTTAGGCTTGCCTAAACAAGGGCTTTAGACCACTGAGCCACCTCATCAGCCCTGTTTGTTTATTTCTGAGACAAGATGTTGCTGTGTTGCTCGGGCTGGCTGAGAGTCTTTCCTGTCTCAGCCTCCTGAGTAGCTGGACTGCAGATACGCAGAATGGAGCCTAGGGGAACCGCAAGTTAAAAAGATCTCAGCAATCGATTTCCCTGGCCTGCTGTGCCTGACCCATCCCTAGGGTGCACTGAGAGGCCACTGAGACTGGGTGTGGTGGCGCGTGCCTGTAATCCCAGCTCTTCCGAGGCTGTAAACAGGCGGATCACTAGGAATCTGATCTAGCAGTGAGACCCTGAACACTCTGTGGACCCTTCCCTGAAAAAAAAAAAAAAAAAAAATCTCTGTAACTGGTCTTCAGGAGTGAACTTCAGGAATCAAGGTGAGACTGTGGAAGCTGTCGCAGGCGTAATGGGATGCAGTGCTCCTGGCCTTGGGTTCAGTAACTGACATAGAAAAACTGGTTGAGGGGCCAGGGAGATAGCTCGGCGGTCCAAGCACCTGTCTGGAAAGCGCAAAGACCCAGGTTCTAGCCCCGGTACTGCATGCCGCCGGCTACTGAAACTGGGTGTGGTGCTGCACACCTGTAATCCCAGCTCCGTTGAGGCTGAGACAGGAGGATCACTGCAAGTTTCAGATGCATAAGAAGACCCTGTGCTAAATAAATAAATACATATTTTTTAAATTAAAAAAATTCAAACAAACAAGGGCTGATGTCTGAGTTTGGAAGGGGAGTCTGCAGGATCTCCCGTACCCTGGCATGGGTTTCAGGAAAAAGACTCAAGGATCTCTGTTTCATTTAGGTCAGGCTACCCTGACATTTTTCAGGCTCCCCAAGAGGAGGCGCCACACAGGCAGCTCGGACTGCAGACCGGAGATACCCAGGTACTTGGCAGGCGAAGACAGGAAGATCACAAGTTTGCATCCAGCGTGGGCAACTGCGTGAGACCTTGTTTCAAAGGTTTTTGTTTGTTTTTTGTTTTTTTAAGGCTGGGGCTGGAGCTCAGTAGTAAAACCCTTCCCGCTTCAATCTCTGAACCAAAGAGGGGGACTAGGGCTGGGGAAATAGCTCAGCGGTATAAGCGCCTGCCTAGCAAGTGCAAGATCTGGAGTACGATCTTTGGTACCTCAAAAATAATTAATTAATTAATTAAATTAAATTAAATTAAATTGAGAAACAAAGAGGCGAAGTAGTTAGGCAAGGCAGGTGGCAGCCCCTGGGAGGAGACAGGAACAAACTGCCAGTGAGAGGAGTCACAGAAAACAGTTTCAGGAGAAAAAGGAACAAAATGAACAGGGGGCGGGCAGCAGCCATGGGAGGGGCCTGGCGGGTGGGAGGGGCCTGGTGGGTAGGAGGGGCCTGGCGGGTGGGCGGGCGAGGAGAGATAGGAAGTAGGAGCAGCCAATGAAAACCCTTCTGTGCCTGATCTGGAGGAGAGCAAGAGCATGCAGGCGCGTTAGCCCTGTTATTGTTGTTTACTTGTTTGTTTTAGGGAGACAGGGTCTCACTCTGTAGCCCAGGCTGGCCGGAGATGCAGAGCGATCCTCCTGCTTCAGCCTCCTGAGTGCTGGGAAGACAGGCATGTACCAGCGGGCTGGCCCCAGAACGGTGACTTTTAAAGTGGAGTGAGGTATGTCCTTATTTCTCAGTGTATCCACTGGCGGGTCCAATCCGTGCCTTTCTTACTCAAAGCACTGCTACTCATTTCTCTCCTGATCAGAAACGCTCTGCAGAAACCCAACCTCTCAGTGCAAGCACTGAGGCACTGCCCCCTCCTTCCTAGGGCGTGGGGAAGTCCCCACCCTAGGCCCAAGAGCCCCTGGGGCTGCCTCCCCTCCAGCCCCTCCTGTCCCTGAAATGACACCTGGTGGAACGTGGGTGCCCCCCGTGGGAGCAGGGTCTTCACTCTTCCAAGTGCATACTCCAGGCCAGCACCTTCGTGCGCACTGCCAGGGGAAGACGGATTGCGTGAAATCCAGGCAAAGGCACGCTACGGATATCGGACTTGCAGAAGGGACCCGGTGTGATGGGATGCACCTGTCATCCGGGCACCCTTGAGGCTGAGGCAGAAGGATCCCTTCCAGTCTGAGGCCAACCTGGGTTGCGTAGTGAGGCCCTTTCTCAATGCCCCCACCCCTATGCAGGCACACACATACAATGCTGATTTCTTAAACACAGTTTTTGATGAAACCTAACTTAATGTTTGAAACAAATTTTTTTTTTCTTGAGGCACAGCGGAGCTCAGTTGCCTCCACTGTTATGAAGGGACAGCAGATAGAATGGAGGGGCTGGGTGAGAGGTGTGCAAAGGCCTAGTCCAGGGCTGCTGTCCGCTGTCCCTCCTGGTGGCTCCAGTAGGCTGCTCTGGAGAGGGAGCCACTATCTCTGGTGCTGTGGTACCAGGGACATCATATGCAGGACCTTTTCCCCGCGTGGATGCCAACATCCATGGACACTCTGTTCCCTTCTGTAAAACGGTGCAACTTTTGTAGCTTTTTTTTTGGTTGTTTTTCAGACAGGGTCTCACTACACAGTTCAAGCTGGCCTTGAGCTCACTTTGTAGCCCAGGCTGGCCTTGAACTCGCAACGATCCCTCTGCCTCAGCTTTCCAAGTACTAGAAGTACAGACGTGCGCCGCCAAGCCTGGCTGTAGCTTATTTTTGAGTCGGGGTCTACATGCCGAACTAAGCCATCATCCTGAAAGTAGGGGCCAGATCAGCACCTAGTTCATTGCCTTGAACCTAATAAATGTCAAATTCATAACACAAAACACAGCTGTCTCAGCTGCCGTCGCCTGAGCGCGGGATGAGCAATGCTACCCAGCCTTGACCCGGAGCCCTCAGCGTCTGCGCAGGCGCCATGTCCTTACGGCTGCCCGCGCGCCCACATCCTCCGGGACGGCTAGCCAATCACCGCTATGAATCGCTCAAGGGCATGCCTCCATGGCTGCTAACAGCCAATCAGCATCCTGCATCTCCTCGGAGCCACGCCCCAGACAGACCCGACCTCAAAGGCCCAGGACTGTTACGGGGTTGCCAAGGCAACATCGCTGACCCGCCCCACCTTGCTCCTAGCTGAGAGCACGAGGAGGAGTCTGGCTGGAGCTGAATTCTTTCAACACTTCCCCAGGCCTCGGTCACCTGGGGTCCCTACTGCTCCCCCAACCTCAATAGGCAGCGTCTCTAGGGCTCCCTGCTCCTCTCCCGGCCCGGGACACTTCTGTTCCTGATGACAGCGAAGGGTGCCACTGAATGCCTCTCTCCACTGCAGAAATAAAATGTGTTCACCGTCTCAGGGTGGGATTCAGATGCCCCCACTGCCTGCCTGTCTGTGCGCTCACTCCACAGCGTCCCAGGCCTAGAAGATGACACATTAGGGTGAGCTCAGCGTGCAGAGAGCTGAGGCAGGAGGGTTCTTAGGAGTTCAAGGTCAGCGTGAATGACATAGTTAGACTTTGTCGGAAAAAAAATGAAAAAAACTGAGGGTGGGCTGGGAAATGTAGTTTAAGGCGAAGGGCCTGGATTCGATCCTTAGTGTTGCCTCAGGAGGCCAGGAAGCTAGCACAGGGTTCTCCAGTGAGGAGTAAAGGATGTTGGCTGACTGCCCTGAAGTGCACCCCGCCTCACCGAGATTGCTCTCTGGCTTTTAGAATTAGTGGGTGGGCATAGCCTGTGCTGGGATGAGCAGGAGGGGAGGGGCACCCGGGGTAGGGGGACAGTAGGCGCTGGAAATGGGCGGAGCTGGCTCTGCTCGAGAATGGGGAAAGCCTGCTACTGGCCTTTTGAGGCAGTGACAGAAAGTTGTAGAACAAGTGCTGGATACCTTGCTGAGGTCGAGGTCCCTTACTTGGGCTGCTGCGCGTGCTGGGGGCAGACACTGCAGGCTTCAGACAAAACTGGATGACGCCTGGCAGAGGAGGGGCACCAGGGGAAAAGCGAATGGGACAAGACCCCAAAGGAGAAGTGAGAAGTGGTGGCACACTCAGGAGGCTGAGACAGGAGGGTCACCGCGAGCAGGGAGACCAGCCTGGACCACACAGTGAGACTGTGTCCCCAAACTACACACAAAACAGTCAGAAAGGAACACCTGGAGGGGCTGATGTCTGATGCTCAGAGCAGGCCGGGCATGACCACAGAGACTGGCTGGCTGCTGGAGGACCCAGGGTGCCATGTTTACCCACCAGGCCTGGAGGCCTGTGTCGTGGGCTGCACCTGGGAGGGTGTGGGTGTCACCTCTGGAGATGTAGGCCCTAGGCACTGAGCAGCCTGCTGTGGGGCGATGCTACCTGCCCCCCTCATCTCAGTCTTGCTCCTCACAGACAGAGGAGCAGTTGTCCCAGCAGAAAACCTAGAGCCAATTAATAGAGGATTTTATCTTTTTCTTTTTGTCTTTTTTGAGACAGGGTCTCGCTATGCAGTTCAGGCTGGCCTTGAGCTCACTTTTGTAGCCCAGGCTGGTCTTGAACTTGCACCGATCCTCCTGCCTCAGCCTCCCAAGTGCTGGGCTTACAGGCGTGCGCCACCACGCCCGGCTTTTTGTTTTGAGATAGGGTCTCGCTATGTAGTTCAGGCTGCTCTGGAGTTGACAGCAATCCTTCGGCCTCAGCCTCCCCAGGACTGGGACCACAGATGTGCACCACTGTCCCTGGCTAGAGCTGCATGTTTTGCTGCTTTCAGAGGAGGGTGCTGAGTGGTAGAGTGTTTGCCTGGCACATGCTTCATCCCCAGGACCACAAAACCAACCAACCAACCAACCAAGAAAAACATTTGGCCTCTAAACTGACCTAGGTTCAAATCGGTGCTGATTTTCAGCATGTGCATCTGAAGCAGGGACACAGCCCTTTGTCCTCAATGTGAGGTGGCACCAGGGAACAGCCCCTGGCCACGTCACCTGGCCAGCCTGAGGCTGTGAGGAGCTGTGAGTACAGGGAAGTGTACAACCCATGGTGGGCTCTGGGCTCCCGGGCCCAGGCTGTGTAAGCAGGACAAATCTCAGCTCTCTGGATGACCCTCCCCTCAGGAAAAGGGGAACACGTCAGCCACAAGAGGCAGGCGGTGCTACATGCTCAGGGGCACTCAGGGCACGCCAGAGGAGCTGGAGAATCAACTCTCAAATCCTGCCACCTGCCACCTGTGACTGTGATGGCAGTGGTGGGGTTGGCAGTGACAGAGACAGCCAGACACGGGACCTTCAACAATCTGGACTCAGCCCAGCGCGGTGGCACACGGCTGTCATCCCAGCATGCAGGGGGCTGCGGCTGGGATCGATGTCCATGGAAGGCCAGCTTGGACTGTATAGCAAGACACTGCCTCAAAGAACCAAACAAATACAACCTGGACTCAGATAAGAAAGACACACGGGAGCCAGAAAGCGGGGTCCACGCTAGGTTCCAAAAAGAGGGAGCCCTCATAGGTGGGAGGAGGGAGATGCTGTGGTGGCAATGGGCAGCTCACCCCGGAGAGGACTTAGAACAGAGGCCCTGCTGAGGCTTCCGGCTGCACTGGGCCTTGCAGGCAAACCCAGGACTGGGGGTGGGGTGGGTGGGGGTGGAGGAGCCCCATCTGGTGACAAACCCATGCTTTGCGGACTCAGAGTGGAAAGGTTTACTTCCAGTCCCGTGCCTTCCCCGGGGATCCCGCGCCACCCTGCAGGCTGTGGAGAGCCGCATCCTCTCCTGGCTCACGTTCAGCACCCCCCAGTGTGTCAGCTAGAGGGTCTGTCCCAGAGGCGCAGGGTTCCCAAGGGCTACCCTGGCTTCTGTCACAGCAGGCAGATAGGCCAGAAGAGGTCATATCCACCTCTCTTCTTTTTTTCTGTCCTTTTCTTTTGCTTGCTTGTTCATTCATTCTTTTGTTGAGACAGGGTCTCCCTGTTTACCCCAGGCAGTCTTTGAGATCAGTGTGAGCCTCCTGCCTCAGTCTCCTGAGTGCTGGGGTGACGGGCAGAACCCCTCCTCACATCTTCTACCCTAGGCAGCCACAGCACCATGTGGAGGAATTGGTCCAGAGCGTTTACCAGGATGTACCGTAAAAAAAAAAGCATATCCTTTAAAAACCTGAGATGAGCAAGAAAGAGCGAGACTCTAGCACCGGCCCACTCTTCTGGGCGCTGCGGATCACCCCAGTTGCGGAGCCCAGGCTCGCCCATGTGCGCCCAGGGAAGCCACGGCCTGGCCAGACGCGATCCAGCTTCCTGTCATGGGGTGGACGCGGCTACAGGGTGGAGTCCATGAGCGCGTGGCCGTTCTCCGGAGGCTCGAGGCGCGTGCTGGCCCCCGTGCGGGTGGAGGCCTGGGCCAGGGCAGCCTCGCGGGTGGAGCGCCGCAGGCGCAGGCGCATGCAGCACAGCAGGTGGCGGAAGGTGCGGCGCATCTCCGCGTCTCGGCAGGAGTACACGGCGGCGTTGACCAGGGAATTGGACTCCGCCAACAGCAGGAAGTACTTCTCCACCGCCAGGACGTTGCAGGACTTGCAGTCCAGGCCGTCCAGGAGCAGCACGACCTGGCCTGGTGTCCAGCAGACCACGAAGGCCCCTGTGGGAGGGAGGCTGCCGTGAGCAGGGGCCAGGAGGCCCGGGGGTCCCGCAGCCTGGCACAGGGCAGTGGCCGACAACGCTGCGGCCTGAGGAGGTAGGCACAACCTAGGAGGGCAGAGCTTTCTTTTTCTTTTCTTTCTTTCTTTCTTTTTTTTTTTTTTGCGGGACCAGGGTTCAAACTCATGACCTTGCACTTGCCAGGCAGGCACTTGTGCCACGGAGCTATCTCCCTAGCCAAGGGCAGAGCTTTCTTAACTGCTACAAAGTGGCAGCCCAGCAGCTTCTCTATGATTTGTTCAGCAAGGAAAAAGCGGTCACTGTGGGAGGCTGGGTACCAGAGTGGAAGGCATTTTTTTTTTTTTTTTTTTTTTTGTCTTTTTGAGACAGGGTCTCACTGTGCAGTTCAGCTGGCCTTGAGCTCACTTTTGTAGCCCAGGCTGGTCTCGAACTTGCACCGATTTTCCTGCCTCAGCCTCCCAAGTGCTGGGAGTATAGGTGTGTGCCACCATGCCCAGCTAGGCATCATTAAAGACAGTCTGATCCTGCTCTGGGGCGGCAGGTATACCCCCATCTGGTTCCTTCTATATCCTGCTATCCAGAGAGACCACAGGACTCGCTGCCAGAATCTCTTAGAAGCCAGGCAGAGTGGCACGCACCTATAATCCCAGCTGCCAAGGAAGCTGAGGCAGGAGGATCACAAATTTGAGGCCAGTGTGAGCAACTCAGTGAGACCTTGTCTCAGATAAAAAAGCTGGGCATGGTTGCATACGCTGGCAATTCCAATTACCTAAGAGGCTGAGACAGGGGGATTGCCAATTTGAGGCCAACATGGGCAGTTTAGTGTGATGCTGTCTCAAAACAGAAAAACTGTATCTGTAATCTCAGCACTCTGAGATTGTGTGCATGCGTGTGTGTGTGTGTGTGTGTGTGTGTGTGTGGTGGTTTTGCAAGTTTGAGTCTAGCCTAGTCTACTTAGAGAGATTCTATCTTAAAATAAAGAAAAGAAGAAAGTAGTGGCATACACAGGTAATAGCAGCATTCTGGAGACCAAGGTAGGAGGTGTTCAGGAGTTTGAAGTTAATCTGGGCTACATAGTGAGTTCAAGGCCAGTCCTAAACTATATAGCAAAACCTTGTTTCAAAAATGACAATAAAAGAAGCAAAATCAAAAACAAAGCCCCAAACAGCCACATGTGGTGGTATATACCCATCATGTCCCAGCACTTGGGAGGCTGAGGCAGAAATATTGTCCTGAGTTTGAGACCAACCCGGGCTACATAGTGAGTTCAAGGCCAGCCTTGGCTACATGGTGAGACCCTGTCTCAAGATAAATAAACAAAAATAACTAATGAAATAAAAAGGACTGGTGATACAGCTCAGCGCCAAGGCTCAGAATTCAGTCACGGGTACTGCAAGATAAAAAATATAAGAAAAGGCAGGGGGAGTGGGTGCTGGGAACACAGCGCATGAAAAATGAAAGCTTCTCTGGGTTTTTTTATTTTTGCGGTACCAGGGACTGAGCTCAGGACCCTGTGCCTGCCAGGCAGGCACTTATCCTGTTGTCTCAAATGCTGTCCCACTCCCCAGTCCCACTTCTTTGGGTTTAACCTCAATACAAAGAAGAAGAAAAGAAAAGAAAAAATTATAAAGGCTGTGGCTACAGCTCATCCTTTCAGTACTGCAAAGTACAACAGAACAGCTTGCAGAGTTTCCTATGGGACAGCGAGGACATCTGACCCTGTCCCTGACCTTCAAGGCCCTGCCGACCCCCTGCTCCAGCCACCACACAGTCCTCTCTCTCCTTGGAGACACTGGGGCTGGCCTGGGGTGGCCACCTCTGTGCCCTCTGCTGGGGATGCTTCCTGTTTCCTCTAGGGAGGGTCATCCCACCCTTCCTGCTGTGCCTGTGACCACTCGTCCTGGTCACTGTTCACAGAGCATCCAGAGGTCCCCGTGGCCCAGGCAGACGAGTGTCCCGCTTACCAAGGATGATGACCACGGTCTTGACCAGGCTGAGTGTGGTCTCTCGGTAGCGGGGATGGCAGCTGACATGCTCAGCCATGCGCTGCACTCGCCTCCGCACGTAGAAGAAAATGCGGGTGTAGACAGCGACCATGAGCACGAAGACCAGCAGGCTGGACAGGGCCCACACGGCCAGGTACGTGCGGCTCAGCAGGGGCGCCATGCGCGAGCAGTGGTCCAGGGCGCACAGGCAGTGCCAGGAGTGGGCAGGCAGCAGCCCCAGGCCCAGGGCGGCCACCCACACGCCCACAATGAGCAGCACCACGCGCCCGCGGGGCAGGCGGCTGTGCAGCTGCACGGCCATCACGCTGCGGTGCCGCTCCACCGCGATGGCCAGCAGGGTGGCCACGGATGCCGTCAGGCTGGTGTCCAGTAGGCCCTGCCGCAGGAACCAGCCCTGGAGCGAGAGCCGGGCCGTGCGTGGGCCTGTGTGGAACATGAGGAAGAGGTAGGCTACGCCTGCGAAGAGGTCGGCCGCCGCCAGGTTGCCGAGGAGATAGTAGATGGGCTGATGAAAGCGGCGGTTGGAGGCGATGGCCATGATGACCAGCAGGTTAGTCAGGAGGACAAGCACACTGACAGTCAGCCCCAGGGCCACCACCACCACATCCTTGGGCCGCCAGTGAGAGCTGAGCTCCTTGCCACTGTTGCTGTAGAAGAAGCCAATAGTCTCATTGTAGTGGCACTGGCCCATGGTGGCCGTCTGGGAACACAGAAGAAGACAGAGGTCGGTGCTGGCGGCCCCCTGAAGGACACAGGACTGGGGGCAGCTGGGTTGCAGGGGGACAGGAAGAGCCTGGGCTGCACAGCCGAAGGCTCCGAGCAAGGTGGGGACAAGGGTGACCTAGAAAAAGCAAGTTCAAGTGGCGTGGGTGTGGAAGCAGTTGCTCTTATCTAGTGAGACTTTTAGAGTGAGCTTTCTCAAATCCACGGCTCCTTTTAGTTTTTAGCTGGAAAGCCCAAACAAGACGTGTCCACAGTCCTTCTCTGGCCCACACGCTTCCAATTGCCAGACACTTGCGGCTGGGGGAGTCGGGTCCTGCACGGAGGGGTGTGGGTGTGCGAGGCGTGGAGGGGACCAGAAGTCAGGGCGGCGGCCGGAGCGGCGCTGGGCGGCCAGGTGTGCGCTCAAGCGCTCGGACACAGGCAGGCGCCGGCCGGGACGGGAGCGCCCAAGGTGCCCAGTGGTATACGGGACAAAGAGGGTGGCGGGAGAGAGGGGGATGGCGGGGCCTCCCGGCGCCCCGGCGGGGGAGGGGCTGGGAGGAGAGGAGCGGCCTGCGGTCCGGGCTACGCACGCCCCGGGCCGCGGTGCGGTCCTTACCTGGGCCACCTGTCAAAGCTCAGGCCGCGCGGGCTCGCGGGGTGTTGCGGCTGGCTTGTGGTCCATGGCCCAGCAGCCCGCGCAGGGCTGCGTCGGGGTGTGCCAAGCCCGCGCCTGAGGAGGCGGGGCGGGCCCACTAGCCACGCCTACCTTCTAGTCCCGCCCCCAGCACGCCCCCAGAGGAACCAACGGCCGAGCCTCCGAGAGGCTGCGCCCTCCAGTGGCCCCGCCCCCGCATGCGCCTGCCTGCTCGCGACACCTGGGAAGCCCCGCCCCAGGCCTCTTCCGGCCCCGCCCCCTGGGCTGTCCAGGCTCCTAGCAGCGTCGGAGGTGGGATCGCTGACAGCCCCAGCCCCTCTATTTCCTCCCTCTCCTTCTTCGGTCACCCCTCTTCACTTCCGGCTCAGACCACCACCCTAGTTCCTGTTCACCTCAAGCGCACGCGGTTCCGAGATTTCAGGACTGATTCCCCAGTGACCCGAAGATTCCCACCGAGTCCCCGCGCTGTCCGCCAGTCCTCAAGTCCCGGGGCTGCGCCCCTTCCCCAGGCCGCTCCCCCTTTTCCCTCCTGTCCAATCGGCCACCGCACTATAAGCTGCCCAAGTGAGATCTGGCTGCCTCGGCTTCTTGACCCTGGCCTCCACCCCGGGGTGACTGCCTCCCACAGCGCTGAGGCACACAGCTCCATTGTGCGACTATCTGCGCCTGGTTACATCTGTGATTACACAGGACCAGATGGGGACACGAAGCTCCGGGCTGGATGACTCAGCGGCGTGACGAGGCCCTGCCCTGATCGCCTTTGGGCTTTTAGGGTGCCTGCGCCTGAAGGGGACCTCGGTTTCCCTAGTGAGTAAAAGGAGCAAGGGGTGCTGTTCGGGCAAGTGGCCTTTTCCTAGTCACCCTGCCCTCACCAAGACAGACACAGAAGGGCATGCAAGGCAGTTTATTCACAGGCCACCATTCCCGAGCGCTGACCGCCACCAGGAAGTGTGGTCTATGTTGTCCACGTTCTCCAGTTGGTCAGCTGGGGTCAGTGAGGGGGTGGGGTGGAATGATGACGGCTGACATAGCAGCAGACACCCCTGTCCTCAAGTTAGAGACCTGGTTAACCTCTAGCGAGTTTGTGACTTGTATGGACCCCGAATACGGATCTCTATTCCTGAGTGCCCCTGCTGCTTGAAACCACGAGTCTGGTGGTCAGTTCCTGGGATGCTGAAATTGCCCCCCAAAGTATTCTAGGGCTGTCCTTACAGGAACTCTGAAACCCCAACATTGAGCTTTTGCCTGATGTTTGAACGCTGCCCAGTGTGGGGCCCTGGGTCCATCCTCTCAGTCCTGGCTCCTGGCCCAGGATGCAGTGGTCAGAGGTGGTCCTCGGCTTCCTCACGCTGGGGCTCCGGGCGGCAGGGGGCTCTGGGCACAGCCTTGCTGTCCAGCTTGGAGAGCAGCCTGGCTGTCTCCTGGGTGATCTCAAAATGCTTGGGCAGGGGGGTGCGACGCAGGGGGCTGCCCTCTCGGGAGGTGGCAGCCCGAAGACTCTCTCTAGGCATTGCGGGAATAGGGGCCTCCTCACATATTTTGGAAGCCACCAGAGCCAAGCCTGAGAGCTGCTGGGTGACAGGCCGTACCCCCCCACGGGGATACTTCACTGGCTGGCGGCTGAAGTGGCCACGGGACTGTGTCCCCAGGAGTGCATCCTCAGGGCCTTGGCTGGGCACTGTGGGGTGGAAAATGCTGAGTACCCCAAGCCTCCCCAGGGTCGGGCACCCCGGGACTGCACCCCAACGCACCTTCCCCTCCTCTGTCCCTCGGGTTCTGGGCGTCTTCCTCCCTTTGGTCACTCTGCAGAGCTGCAATCTGCAGGAAGAAGCTCAAGGGTAAGACCCTAATGGGAACACCGCAGTGCTCTGAGCCTAGCAGACCCACGAGTCTGTTCCTCGACATGTAGCAGTTCCTTGCTGTTTGACATCTGGGGATAAAGAAGGCCCTGGAAAGCATACTGGTGGCACATGCCTGTTATTTCAGCACTCTGGGAGTCCAAGTTGGAAGGGTCACAAGTTCTAGCCCACCCTGAGCAATTTAGCATACCCTGTCTCAAAAGACAATATTCAAAAATGGTCTGGAGATGGAGCTCAATAGGCAGGCCCTGGCCCAGCCCCTCTGCGGCAGGACTGTGCTCTGGACAGACTCCAGGCACACCTCACCACAGGGCCTTTGCACAGGACATGCCCTCTGCCTGGCACCCTCTCCCTCGTTCATGCTGGGGTCACTCTGCACTCACCCCCTGGCAGCCTTCTCTTAATCCACTTAGGCCAAAAGATCCACATGCCCTGCAACACTCTACATACCTGACCTTGAATGGAGCGCGCTTGCTCCTTCTTTCCTCCCTCCCTCCCTCCCTTCCTCCCTCCCTTCCTTCTTCCTTCCTTCCTTCCCTCCTGTTCCTAGTGACCACTTTCTCTTTCCTCCCCACCCTAGTCCTGGATACCTTTCCTGTGCACACAAGGGAGCTCCTTGTCTATCACTGAAACCTGCCCCTCAAACTCGGCTCCTGCCCAAAGTCCATAAAGTTCCAGCCTTCCTGTGTCAGGCTAGAGGACCCCCCATCTGCCTGCCATCGCTTCTCTCCATGTCCTTCTCAATAAAGGCTTTTCTATCCCTTTTACTTCTGCTTCTCTGCTGCTGCCAGAAAACCTCTCTCTCTCTCTCTCTTGAACTCCTGAACTCAAGCGATCTTCCTATCTCAGCCTGCTGGGCGATAAGATAACAGGCACACATCTCTCTCTCTAGCTCATGTTATCATTTATTGTTGGTCTTTTCCCACTAGAATGCATGCATCAAGAGGCTAAGATCTCCAAACCAGTCGCCTACCAGGGCATCCAAAATGCCTACAATGGGCAAGCATGAGTTTAATATACAGCCTGTTAGAGAACTTACCGTGTGTGCCAGATCTCTCTACCACTGTCCTGGTCTTTGGTCCGATATTCCCACCCCCCTCACTCCTAGCACAGGTGGGAAAGAGGACAGAACAGAAGGCAGTAGGAAAGGGGGAGAGCTCAAGCCCCGCCTCCATCCATAGGCCCAGGAGGAGCTTACCGCGGTAGGCGTGGCCTCGGAGGGTGTGGCCTCAGAGGGTTTCTCTGGGGCACTCTGGTCCTCTGGCTCTGGTCCTAGGTCCTTGTCCAGGGCTGGGGGCTCTCGGGTTGGCGTAGGAACAGGGGGTCCTGGCGGGTGGCTGGTTATGAGGTGCCCCGGGGTTGGGCTGGGGTCCTGGGGCAGGGCCTCGGCAGTCAGGGGGAGCTCGTCCATCCCGAAGATCTGCTCGTAGTGCTCGATGAGGAATTCGATGAGCTGAGCCTGGTGCCCAGAGTCCAGCAGGCAGGCGACAGGGCTGGCACCGGGGGCCCGTGGACCATCTGGGAGCCGCAGCAGCGTTGGCCCGAACACGATCCCCAAGTTGTTGGCAGACATCTTGTTCTCCTCAAACTGTGTGGCCACCCTGGGGGTGGTGTGAGAAGCATCAGGGGTGGGGTGCAAGGTTATCAGTTGAGGGTTGGGGAGGACGTGCGGGCTGGCCCAGGTTCTGGTCATCTTTTAAGACTAG